>JAADJG010000810.1:0-33245 GCA_012932025.1 Fusarium austroafricanum | reverse complement strand
GGGCTACCATGGGTGGGAAGTCAACAGTCATGGAGTGCCAAAGCATTTCGTATGAGCCTGGTCACTCTTTTCCAACAACTGACATCGTGGAAGCAAGAGCAGTGTCACCCAGATGCTATTGAGCTCGAGATTATTGCCGACTCCAAAAGCTATTGGCAGAAATTCGCTGATAAGGTTTGACGACAGCCTTTGTCTATGGCCAGCTACGCAAATGTTGTGTTCGATGAAAAGTATGGACCAAATGTTGGACCGGCGACTGTGAGCTCTCATAGATTTTGGAGAACCCTTGATGATGCTGAGCTGGACTTTCGCTTCGCACTCTGCTTAAACGAGAGAAAATGGAAGAAATCTGCTCCCATGGTACAAGTTATCTCACGTTTGTCTATTCTATGTGAGAGCATTTGTCGTTTTGATACTCATGCTGTCAGTTATATACTGAACCGCCTCCCTCATTTGAAGTCCTTCAGATGGGAAGTAACAGCGCATGCACACCCCCAAAGCCAGGAATGGCACTACGAGGATCTAGCAGTGGATATGCGTTCGTGGCCCCCTTCATTGGAAATTGTTGAAATTACAGAACTCGACTCCACGACGCCCCGCCATCACCCTCATAGGCAGAGGAGACCCGATCGTGATCTGGCGCCATTTACATCAAGTCTGAGTTTGCGGTGTCAGTACCTAAGCGTCTTGTCTATCACCTGCGCAATCGATACATTCGTCTTCTTTGCAAGATCCAATCAACTCCGCAGCCTGAAACACCTCTCAATACGATCAGAGCAGATGGTATTCAATAGGCTTCCCAGTCTCGGGAATTCTCTTATCAACTTTGCAGCCCAGGCTGTAAACCAGATGCCAAAGATGGAGTTTCTTGCCGTTCACAGCCTACATGGGTCTGATGCGGGACTATTTAGCTATGAGTTTGATGGAGTGACTACACTAAGCGCCAGGTGCAGCTGGCCATTTGGTATCAACGAAAAGTCCAAAGATATCTGGGAAGCGGCGAGAAACTTCGGTGCAGCTAGTCCTCCAATATGGTACATTGAAAGACTGAGTGTCGAGGAGATTAAGCGACGCATATTGGCAACTTCAGTGGAACATAATAAACATTGTTAATCATAGTGGCTAGTGCTATAACATTTGCCTGTCTAAGAACAAGAGTTGTTCAGTGGAAAAGCCTGACCTAATGTGATGCCAGTGTTCCTACAACCATACCAACTTGGAAAATCGAGCACGCCTCGTACATCCCTTTTAGCTAACTTTAGGCTTTTAGTTAGTTGAATATAAACAATAATCTGATATTAGCACTAAGAGTCATGGTATCTTAAGGAAAAGCTTTCCAACAATTGAGTTCTCTTTCATAAGCTTCTTTTGCTTTTCCATATATACTTCCCCGAATGTACGAAGAGATGTTGGAAAGTCATCCGCATCCATGATCACCTCAACCATCGTAAGTCCTTTTCCTTTCTGAACTTCTGGGTCCTGTAGAGCAGAAAGAAGTTCGCCCCAGGTTCCCGCGCGCTTGTTAATGAC
This sequence comes from Fusarium austroafricanum, assembly GCA_012932025.1. Lineage (NCBI taxonomy): Eukaryota > Fungi > Ascomycota > Sordariomycetes > Hypocreales > Nectriaceae > Fusarium > Fusarium austroafricanum. The sequence goes on along the minus strand of JAADJG010000810.1, from coordinate 31,715 downwards.
TGGATAGTGAGAATCTGTCAGAGGAGCCCCAAAGTATAATGCCCCTTCAAGATATCTCCATGGTTGGATGTCGTTATAGCCCTCATCAAACCCATGAAAAAGTCGCTCAATAGTATAACCATTATTATTCAGAATGAAGATGGTGACGTCAAGTTTGTTTCTGATCATGTCGCTGATTGCCTGGGCTGCCATTTGCAGGCTCCCTTCGCCTTCGAACAGGATTGTTCTGCCACGTGATTTTACTCCTTGTTCAACAAGCTCACGATGCGCTAGAGACGCTCCCTGTGCACCAGCAAGCATATAACCGATGGAGCCCCATATTGCGGACCACGTGACTGTGCAGTCATCCGGGAGTGCAATGTCAAGGCCGCCATGCAATGCCGTGCCTGTCTCAAGCATAACGTGGTCGCCGGGTTTAAGAAACTCGGACATACGAAGCCAGAAGTTGTCTTGGTCTATCTTCACCTCATCAGGCTGGAGAGGACGTATCTTCAGCAATTCTTGCGGACTGCTGGGATTATGAGGGAATGCCTCCGGGGTCGGAAGATTAAGATCCTTCAGGCGGAGGAGTAAAGATCTCAAGAGGGATTTGATAGACTGACGACCGTGATCCTTGACTTGGCCTTTGAGGTCCTCGCCGAAGTGTACGTTAAACTTGTCAAATGTTACAGTGACCTTGGCGTTGGGCAGCGTTGTGAATGCGAAGGTGTTGAGGTCCGAGTCAAGCGGACCAAACCGAAGAACAAGATCACAACCCTGAACCCAGGTAAAGTGGTCATCAGGCCCAGCCTGCCCATGATATATGCCATGGTAATTCGGGTATGAACTATCGACAAGGCCATTGCCGAAGGGCGTTGCGAGGGTTGGGATACCCGTCAATCTGACTAGCTGATTGAGCTCTTGGCGCACTCGAAACCGAGCGGTTAGCCCATCAACAAGCAACAAGGGTCGCTTAGAATTCTGAAGATTCGCAATGAGCACTTCGACTGCCTGATCTTCGGAATGTTTGTGATAGTCTGGATTCTCGACATTGATTGAAGCAGTGGGTACTGGCACCTTAACGAGAGCCATGTCAGCAGGTAGTGTGAAGTAGACTGGTAGACTGTGTAAGATGCATTGCTGTAAGGTAAGATCAATGAGATCAACAGCAGTAGCTGGGTTGGAGAGGTCAGCTTGTGCAACAGTAACAGCCTTGTACATATCCGCAAAGACGCTGAAGTTGCCATCGCCAAGTGAATGATGAACACGCGTGCCCGCCTTCTGAGTCCACCTCGGAGGTGTTCCCACTATATGCACTACAGGAGCCTTTTCAGCGTAAGCGCCGGCAATTGCATTTAGAGCTGACAGTTCCCCGGGACCAAAAGGGGTGAACAAGACCCCAATGCCTTTGACCCTTGCGTAAGCATCCGCGGCGTATCCGGCGTTGAGCTCATTGGCATTGCCAACCCAACGGAGTCCAGTTCGGGTTACATAATCAAGGGCAGCGAGATTGTAGTCTCCCGGGACTCCGTGAACTGATCCTGCTCCAAGCTGGGCGAGACGGAGGAAAAGATACTCAGAAATAGTGACTTGGTCTTCCATTCTTAGTGGAGATGGTGATATCTTCTGGTGATCTATAAGATTGATTTTGTTTGTCTTGGCGCAAGGTACTTCCTTTATAATAATTGCCAAGTTACATCCATTTAAGAACGGATCATACCGCCCCCATAATATTGGTTCATGGAGCGCCGTTGCCGATAACTCCGAACACAGTCAGCCATAGCGAAGGAAGCAGCCCCAAAGGAAACAATACTATACGCCCGCACTAGATCTGACGTGAGGCTCGCTTATATGCCCATTTACTACTGGGTGAGTTGATGTAGTGCATGCGCTTGATCCCAATCAGAAGAGCAATCAATTTCACTTCATAAGATGAGGATTGGGATCACGATTGTTAAGGACTAGGGCTGACAGAAATGAGTTGTTGAAAGAATTAACACGCCTCAGTCACTATCGCGATCGACGCATAATGTATTAATTACTCAGTGAGGTTTTGCAGTGACCTTGACTTCTCATCCAGTCATCCAGGCATTAGTAGTGTGTCGAAATATTATGCATGCAGCACAATCCCTTCCAGCAGAGGCTTTAGTGAAGTTTAGGTCTTGCACTGATGGAATTGGTGCTGTAGGGTGTATGATTGATTGCCTTGGCAGTGACAAACAGCTGTCAAGCCGTGCTCACCTCCGTCCATCCGCTTGTCACACGTGACCAAACCCCAACGCGCTTTCTGCTTTCTTGCTCTCCTCTCTTCACTTCCCCCAAGACAAAGATCCTGTTCTGTTCTGTTGATCAAACCCTCTCTTCACACACTTGCAACACTCGACTACGGAGCCTTCGAGCCACCCACAATGACTTTGCGTCGTCGGAACCAGCATCGGCTCTGCAAGTCTGAGGAGACCGAAAACACCGGGCGCTTCTCAGTTGAATGGATTGGCGATGGTCCAAACGAACGAGATAGACGCGTTTACATGATTTCCTTTCTGCACTGGATGCGCAAACGAACTTTAGAAGAACGTCTCCAACTTCAGGACGAATGCGAAAAAGGAAGTTCAAGACTAGTTGTCTCAACACAGCGCATCGGCGAAGAAGGCGTTCATTAAATACGTCGAAGACGCTCGGTTGTGGCACATCTGGTGTAGGTACCCCTCTAAAACCATGACTCTATCTCATTGACTCATTCTGGTCGCAGTGAAGAATATTTCTCCTCTTCCCATCTTCCCTTGGGAATACACCGGACCACCTCCTGTCTCTCTGGGTACATCACCCCTAAAGACTTACGGAAGCTCGAAATCTCTTCAGGCTTCGATTTTGAGACGAGTGGACCCTGATTTTGTGCCCCCTACTGGACAACACCTTTTACTCAACGAAGATTTGACCACCGCCCAAACTGCTCCCAGTCTTAGATCCAGCGGGAGTGCGCTAACCCATTTTCATGCATCAAACAGTGCTAAGACATCTCGACAGCGTAGCATCACTACCTTTCGTATTTCTCCCACTGCTATACGAAAGGCCTTGCGTTATTCGACCAAATCGGTCCGCTCTGCGTCACCCCATAAAACAAACTCTTCCCCTATTGTCGCCGACACAAGCCATTGCCAAGATGTCCAGAATAAAGATGAGCCCAATGGGCATGGAAATGACATGTACAATGAGTCCGGAAAGCGCGAAACGCCCCATCGGAACGATCAAAAAGATGAGCATGCTGAGCAAAATGAACAAGTCTCTGTCTCAGTTCCGTCACCCCAGAAGCGACCCCGTTTGGAGTCCGCTACCCAGCCACGGAGCGCCATCGCTCTCACCCTCGACCGCATCGCCAACATGAGTGCTGAGTTGTATTGTGTTGAAAACCAATATCTCGATCTCGATCTAATCGCCTGGATCATCATGATGCTTGGAGAAGATGGATCTCGACGTCTTTTCGGCTTTCTCAACCACGGAACTCTCAATGCGTGGTATTGCTTGCGAAGTATAGTTTCGGAACCCCTTCGTGATCTCATTGCTCTTGAAGATTCTCAAAAATCATGTGTCACTCATGGACTTCGCTGCACGCGGGTGATGGTTATTCGAGATGACGATGGTTGCAGACGGCTCAAGTTTGAGACAGTTTATGACGATGAGGTGTGAGCAGTCTATCGCGACATTGAAAGTTTTAACCAGCTTTCCTTTTTGGCGCGGTGAACATGTACTCCTTTCTGTGTTGGTAGCTATGGTGGTGGAAGAAAGGTGAGCAACGATCTCCGACACGGCGGATGGATTTGTTTGTACAATTGCATGTATTTTACGGCTTTGAAATGGTTCATGTTTCTGGGATGAGATTTTGGGATGAGATTTTGGGATGAGATTTGGGAATGACATGACAATTAAAAGAAGATCAATAATATTTAATGTTTAATGTTTACTAATTCAGTCCTTGCTTGTGAGGCAACACCAATACACGTAGCTACCAATTGTTGGGGTTTTCTGTACAAATCTTCGTCATGGAAGTCCTAATCCACACCAGATTAAGCCATTGGATATCGTAGTATGCTTCGTCAAGGGCTCCCCGAATGTTCCTCGACAACAGAAACAGGTACATTATCGGTATCCTTCAGATATCTGAACCTTGCTCTGAAGACCCACCAGCAACCAGAAAACAGGAATGTCGCTCCAACTATAAGAGCAGCCCAATTCATGTTACCAATGTTATCTCCAGTGACAGGTAGATAAAGCGGCATACTATAAGCAGTCAGTCAGCATGCCTGCGTCGTGAAAGACGACGTCAACAGAATTGAGACTCACACATAGATTACGACAGTCAACAAAGCCCAAACGACAGAAACGTAGTTGACAAGGTTCCCCCATCGGCCAAGATCGAAATGAGGACGAGGTGGGAGAACTGAACGGCCTCGGACAATGGCCTTTGGAACGGGTTAGCAGCTAGCCATTTAATGAGTCGTGAGAGGTACTCACCGTGGCGACGGGTATTGCATAGGCAAGGGCAAAACAAGCCCCGGCACCACTCACGATGGCGTTGAAAGCCAGATCACTTCCCAGCGATATGAGACCCATGGCGACTTCAACAGCCATGATCGCAAAGATGAAGTTTAATGGGATCTCAAGCTTTTGATCGAGCTTCTCAAGTCGATGAGACCACGGGAATGCTTTGTCTTGGGCCATGCGCCAGCCAAGGCGAGAGCAAGAGGACAAGATACCGGTACAGACCAGTAGCTAAAAGAGGAGGTCAGCTATAAACCTGGAATGGCGGCTTGATCAACTTACATTCACTACACCAAACACTACCGCAAAATATATGCCTCCATACTCGCTTCTCGTCATATCTGAGAACCAGTCGACATACGGTGATCTAAGAATGAGAATGTTTACGAAAAGAGCAGGGCGAGGGTTACTTACAGGGCCGTTACGTATTTGGAGTAGTTGCCACAGCAGAACAGAAGAATGAGATCAGTGATGATAGTTGCGAGTCCAGAAAGAACCATGGACCAGACCATCGCTCTCTATGTAGTATCAGTATGTGAGCCAGGCATTCTATCCTTGGGGGACTTACGGGGGCATCTCGCGACGCGTCTTTCATCTCCTCTACGAGATGCATCATACTATCTGTACCGTAAAGACCATACAGTGGGTTGTAGAAACTAAGGATGAAAACCCATCCGTTGCTGCTATACCCTGAGTTGTTGATCAACTTTGTGAAGACAAACTTGGTACTAGCTTTGGGGGACATAGCAAGAAGCGTAATGGCCCAGCCGAAAAAGCCTAGTATGGTGAAGGCAGCGCCGACAGAACTGTAGATGGGAAGTGCACCAGGTTTGAGATTCAGCAAAAAAGGAATCACCAATAATCCGAGGTAGATGAGGAAAGTTTGGTAAGACTTAGGATATTTGAGTCAGCTTTGCGGTTGGATTGCGAAGGATTGACTTACCTTCCAATCTACATTCGGATGAAAGATCGATACCATGGTAGCAATGATGTTGGCGCTGTTCAGTGCACATGACGCCCCGGTTGCAGTCTCAGCTAGAAGCACCACCCGACGAGGTATGATAAAAACGGTCGGTATTTCTGCGTCGCGAGCTTTTGGACGTAGAACTGCTGTCCTCCAGCCGTTGGCCAGATGCCGCAATACTCAGCAAGAGATGCCATCAATAGCGTTTGGCCAATTGCCACGATGATGGATCCGTAAAGGAGGGCCGCTGGACCACCTACGTCAAAGATAGTACCGTATAGAACAACGACGCAAGTCCATGTCGCGCTGATCATGACCTGGTAGGCACATACTGTATTCGGCGTGTCAGAACCATGAGGAAATAATCCTTGAATAACAACTTACGTGTCCAAAAGTTGTAAACTCGATGAAGCTCAGCCGTCTTGCCAAGTGACTTGAGATAAGCATCGTCAGAGTCGAAGGCAGTTTGGGTACCTTCTAGAACGGAGCCATCATAGGAGGAGATCGGTTCGACTTTCTTGCTATCGTCCGTAATCTCCATATCTAGTGGGCTTTGAATGGCGTTGCTGAGAATGTGTCGTGGGCATGGGATAGGGCTTGAATGAAGAAGGTAATGATAATGGACAAAACCGTGAAGGGAGAAGCATCTAAAACAGAAAAAAAAAACAGAAAGCAGGAAAGGTCTATAACCGATTCCTTGACCGAATACGCGAGATAACATGGCGACGGCTGGCGATCTAGGTCCCAGCCTGAGTGCGGGGAAGATAACGTCAGGACAGCAACCACCAAAAATGGACCAGGCTTTGAGACATCCAACATTCTTCGATAGCGCCACGGTTTCTCTTCCGGGCAGCCAATTCAAGCCTTCCCCGGAACTGACCGTATTGCCGTTTCTCTCCCGACCAGCCCACTTTGGTATAGCGACCTCGTGTAGATCTTGGACAGCGTCTCGCCTCATGTGTGGCTTCGACTTTCTCTCCCGACCAACCTATCTCAGCTTAGAGCCAAATACTAGCGGCAACTATGAATTGCACCTTGTCGTATCGTGACATGTGTTCGGCCTTGGGATATCTTATACTATTGTGTATAAATAATGCGCAAGGTCTTCAATCATTTCATGTGATGATCACTCTACACTTTGACAATCGTTAACAATGGCATCATTGAGCACTGCTACCACCAAGCCCACATTTGCGCGTCTTGACGCTGCAGTGCCGTCAACGACGGCACAGAACCTTATCGCAGCCATCAAACGTGACGGCGGCGTAATTGTCGAGAACCTTATATCACGGCAACTCGCGGACCAGATCAGAGCAGATCTCAAGCCGCATTTTGACTCTGATGTTCCAGACAAGTCTGGTTTCTTCCCAGTCACAACTCAAAGAGCGACTGGGTTGTTCAATATCTCAGATGCTTGTGTTGAACTTGCATGCAATCCACTTTACATCGACGTTGCGAATGCTTTGTGCTCTTCTTCTCTTACCTACTGGGATCGAGAAAAGAGAGTTACTGTAAGCGGAAAGCCTATTATCTCCTCTACTGTGGCGTTTCGGGTCAATCCTGGTGGCAAACAGCAAGTTCTACACCGGGACGATGAGTATGTATTCTGCCACGGTCTGGAACTCTTTTACTGATTACACCCAGTGACTATCATCCTCACGATGCACAACTTCCAGTTATGATTGGTTGCGTAACCGCTTTGACCAAGATAACCAGAGAGAATGGCGCCACGATCGGTATCCCGGGATCTCACCTCTGGGATAGTGAGCGACGGCCCTACGATGAAGAAGCCATTCCCGCAGAGCTGGAACCCGGCGATGCTTTCATATTCCTGGGCAATTTGTACCACGCTGGTGGAAGGAATATCACCCAGTAAGAACGACCTAAATTTGCTTTGGATGTGGTATACTGAACAAGTTGACAGAAACGAATATCGCGAGACTGTTGGAATATTTCTCTGCAAACCGACTCTTCGTCCTGCCGAGAACCAGTTTCTAATGGTTCCACTAGAGAGGGCGAAACAACTGAAACCACAAGCACAAAGGCTTTTGGGCTATGGAGTATGTCCGCCATCTCTAGGTTTCATGAACTATCAAGACCGGATGAAGGTGTTGTTTGGAGTGGAGGACGAAGAGACAGTGGTCATGTGAGCAGATACCAGTCGTTGAATTGTTGAACTCTTCGGAGAAATTCGTCTAGCTATGTGATCAGAAGACAATGAATGGAGCGATCGTCTCCTCGTTCTCTCGCGCATACTGTATCCAATTCTCAGTCGCCCCAGCTGCTGACCAAAACTCCCTCAAGAATTGTAATACCGCTATATTACAGGAGAAACCTGTTTCAGCTATGTATTGAGAAAAAAGACTTTCTATAAGCATCTGCTTCTCAGACTCCGAGCGACATTCAGATCCCAGAATAAATAGCGGGAATGATATATCATGAAAGACTGCTTGAGCTGGCCATGCGGTGATGAAGCTAACTTCCTTGTCAAGACAGTTGATCAAGGAGGGGATAATTGCGTCCCTCTCTTCTTGTGTAGCAAGGGCTTGATAGCTATAGACCATACATGCGTAATACTGCGCTTTTAGGACAGCTTTCAGACCCATCTGTGTAGTGATGTCCTGTGACGGAGTTAAGTCAATAAAAACGCAGGCAGAGTCGTATGTGGCTGTCAGTTTATCTGTCCAGATACTCATGTCGTCGCAGATCGATTTGTCGATTTGGTTGGCATGGTGCATATTTCTCTCAGATGCAGTGATTTCATGAAGTAGCTCTGTGAAGCCTCGAAAGTGGTCATCAGAGACTGGATATTGGGTAATTGCCGGTTGACATCTTGGTATTGAAGAGAATGAAGATATACTGCCGAAAGCTTCGAGGTAGCAGAGCTCCTCGACAAAGAACTGGGATACAACCTCCTGCTGATTAGATCCCAGGTCGTATCGCTGCAGACCAGTTCGAATGGCGTTTAAATGGAGTTTCCAGTCTGTTGAATTAGGTGTGAACATCTCTCCGTAGCACAGAGAGATCATGGTAAGTATGATTTCAACTAGGCCCGAAAGCCCGGTATTTCTATCGATTGCCGGCGCATCGCATCCTAGTTCACTTTCCATTTTACAGGTTAGGCTCCGAAGGCTTGCGTCTCGTAGATGACGATGAATCTGGACAAGGTCCGGCATATCTTGAGTTCCTTGTGCGGCAGCTCTAACTGACATGTGTGCAGCCGCTAGCCCAAGAGTTGATAGTTGCAAACAGGCTGAATGTTGCGCCAGGGGAAGGACGAGGGTTCGCCAAGGATTGTTGGGGCCATCCAACCATGCGAGCCTTGGCGCCACCTCGTTGCTGAAATGATGGATAAGAATTGCATGTGCTGTATGTGAGGCGTGGCGATTTACGAGTTGAGTATTCTGTCTAGTTAGGGATATAGTTTTTCTTGCGCTGTCGGTTACAGTCTGTGGTTTTGCATTATCACGATCTTGATCGACCTTCGGCTGGGAAGTCTGCGAATCCTTTGATGAAGCAGCAAACCCGAGTATCCTGGCTTCAGATCGCAAGGGAATTGTTTTCCCCATCAATCTTCCCCTGCTTGCGACACCTTGACCCCATCTGAGACGAAGTCCGTAGCCTGGACAGCAGAGCCCCCTGCTGCAGCACTTCTCACACGAAGGAATGGTTCGATCGCATTTGATACGCCGTTTGGTACATATTTTGCAGTCTGGGTGATGAGTCAGTGGTCCGAGGCCGACATTAGTTTAGACTTACTGTGAGAGGCAATCTCACGATCCGAGGACAAAGAGTCCAGACGAATATTCCGCATTTTGGTCTTCAACCTCTAGGTCAAAGGAGTAGTTAACCACAGTTGGCGGAAGAGGTTTTGGAGATACCATTATTTACTGTCATGCTGACCCTGGTGTAGTTGTCGGAGGATAATACCAAATGTCATCAAGAACCCCGCATGCTAACGGCTTGGCGTTAGCTGGATCATCCACCTGATGCGAAATGTGTCCTATCTTTATCCCCAATTAGGCAATCTTTCACGGATGACATCTTAGTGTATTAGCGGTGATTCACTTCTTCAAGAACCTTGTACGATATCTCTGAGGACCCTTATATTACTAATTTGTTGACTATTTCGCTGCGAACCACTATGGGCGAAATGGAGAAGAAAGAAAGGACAATCCATGACCTAAATCTCGCGTTGAGGATGCCATTTTTACTCCAGGGAGACAGTGAGTTGTTAAACATGGTGTTAATGTGCCATTCTTAACAACCTTCAAATACTTCTGACCCAAAGACGGAAGACATAAGAGGTTTAGTTCAATGCACATAAAGGCTTGGCTGGGATAATGACCATATTGAAGCTTTTTGTTCACTAAGTATGTTGGTCCTTCAGGTCAAACCAAGGTATTGGACTTCGTGCCCATTTATACAACATTAATGGATATTTTTTGAACAACAAATCGTGACATCGAATAAACCGCAAGGCGTCTTTGATGAGGTTGAGTAAGTCTCGACAGGGGTTTGGATGGGGATTTAACTATAAAATATCAGTGTAGTCCACAGGAATCTATTTTGAGCATATCATACTTCCAGCCACTCCTTTACTCTTTGAAGCATAGTCACGCAGTCTGTGAGCCGATTTAATAAGCTCATTATCTCTATCCAATGAAGGACATGCTTCTTCAATACCAGGTTTACCTTATGAATTTCGTCGACTCCTAGTGTTGTGGACAGACAGTGGTAACTCCAGTGAAGGCACGCGTATTGCAACTCTGGGGTTATATGCTCAAGTAGACCCAATCTCATTGCTTGAGCCCGATCTGTCATTAGAGACGGCAGCCCGCATATGTTTTCACGCAGTCTAGATTGCATAGTGATGAGACAGCGAAGGACCAGGTTGTAATTTGTGGCTCCTTCATCAATCCAGAAGTCTGAAGTGTGTTGCTGATCTGGATGGACAAGAAACTCCCGAAAAGACAAATGAAAAATCCTAACAGGAGATTCGCCATCCCGAGGGACGTCTAATACTGATTGCAGCACTTTGACTTTGGCCTCAATCCTCGAGACACTGACATCAAGCAATGATGCCAGACTCTTGATGGACAGAGGCGATCCCAAGGTAATGATAGTGCCAACAATGAGCCGGAAGCTTTCTATAATTGTTCGTCTTTCGCTCTCAGGTCTATTGGTGACCTGCTGTTCTAAAACAGAAGAATAAATTTGATCCAACCTCGACATATGGCCTCGACTGCTTGAATAGAGTACCCTATCCAGAAGTTCGTCGGCCCCGCCGAGGCTAATGTCATTCACAAAGCGACAAACAGTTGCGGCTGCGATGAACAAGGGCTGGGTCTTGAAGATAAGCTTTTGCAGCTTAGTTTCACCCGGCCAGTCAACAGACAAAGTTTGTGACTGGCGAAAAATCTTGTTGAAGTTGTGTCTTATCAAGTTGAACTCGTGCCGAATAAAAGTAGAGATGTCTTGTTCAACTACGTGTTGGGAAATCTTGTGTAGTTGTATATCCTCGTATGTGCCATTAATATCGTGAAATCCAAGTTGTACTTGGAGCTCCGGTCGGCTCGTTATAAAGACTCGGATGAAAAAAGAGCTTGAGACCTTCATCTTGGAAAAGAGCGAAAGCAGTTGTTTGACATGAGCATCTCCATCACACTCGTCTAGAGCGTCAATGACGATGACAAGCGAAGTCGGTGTCGATAAAGCAGCGGCGAATTTGGTCAGAGGTCTATTGATCAGGATTTCAAATTTTTCTTCAAGCGTTTTCGCAACAAGAGATTTACAGTCTTTCAAGGGTTCTTGGATCAGCTGAGCCATGCCCGGAAGGTTTAAGCCTAGCTGACGAGCCAAGGTAGGAATGACCTTTGAGATATTGTCTCGATCAGTTTCCCCTCTCTTGAAGAAAAAGGTGGCACCGAGGCACCCGCTTTCCAGTTGTTGTTGAGAGACGGTGCGTGAGACAGTTGATTTGCCTGTTCCTGCCATTCCACCGAGCCAAAATATTGTTTTAGACTTAGGATCTCTGGCCCAACGGTTTATATCCTCGAGGAGTTGAACCCGTGTACCTGGAAGGCAAGTATGATTGAGTCCTTCCACGTCAGAATTGAATAGGGCTCTTTCCACAAAAAGCAACTGCTCATGGGCTAACGTGTGGTCAAGATTTTCAATAGTGTTGCTAGAGAATAGGTTCAGTATTAAGCAGCAGTATCATGCAGAATAAAGTACCTTAGGTCGTCCACCTTTTGTTCTACTATTATATATGTGTCAGCTGCGAGCCTTGGGGCAGATTGTTGTGATACTAACATGACTGTAAAATCTCAATAGCGCGTTGAGATTCTTCGAGCTGTCTCACAGGTACATAACTGAGGAGTTCCACTGCGAATGCAGCCGCCGTGGCAGCCGCGTATCTTCGCCACTGGTCATTCTTATGACTATCTGCATAGTCGCATATGCCACGGATAACGAGACAAGGAAAACGATCGATCAGGCCTGCCGCTTCCATCTCTACACACAGGCAACGATGCCCCGCGATATCCAAAAGCTTGTCCCTGGTGACAGCATCTCTAACAAGTGTGTTACCAGAAGCAATAATCCCGTAGTGGATTTCGGGCTCAGTTGAGTCCCTTTGGCCTCGATCAACCTCATACGAGCTATCACACTTGTCACAAGTTTTCCCGCCGACATGGTTATAGCTAGAGTCAAAAAGACGATCGTTTGCAGAGCCCTGGTACGTAAAATTACTCTTTGGACGCTTCATGCCAGGGTTAGCCTCCAGCATGGCCTTCAGTAGTTCTGGGATCCTAGAAGAATGGATCTCATGGTCTGCTTGTAAAGCGGAGAGTGCTTTCAACAGGATTGAAGGCGGTTTGTCAAGAGACCCTGTCCGTTCCCAAACTCCATTAGGTTTTGCTTTTCCAAAGTCATATTGCACTACTCCGCCACTTGTTCCATCAGGTTGGCTGACGACAACATCGCCGAGGCGGATATCCTGGCCATCATTGGGTCTGGCGATACCTCCTCCAACACCGACCAAGAGGCCAAAACGAAGTTGGGGTAGAGATTGGACGAGCTCTGTAGCGGTGGTTGCAGCCGATGTTGTTCCGTGAGCACCTGCTGGAAGGGAAGCAATGACAATGTTATGCCGGCCCATTCGGCCCCAAGTATAGTTATTTGAATCTGATTGCGGTGGGTGGAAGCTTTCTGGCTCTGTATGTTCTTCATCCAATAAGGCCCGCGCTGCTGCGAGCTCAATAGGGAGGGCGGCGATCCATCCCACCGTATAGAGCAACGGGCTGTCAAGTTTTGTTTTCTCGAGCTCCATGACCAGGATTGAGTACGATGGGACTAAATCTCATTGATCTTGGTTATCGCTAATCAGAAAGCATCACTCGGTCGTGTCATTTCTCTTGCAGCACGGTGAAGAACGCGGCTGCAGAGGTTAAGAATTTGCGGGGTTAAAGAATGATTATTCTTATTCGGGCAACGGAAGAACAGCTGGCCCGGAAACTATGCAGATGGCAGTGAAGTTGAATGCTGGTTGGTCAAGCCTCAAAATCAGGCTGGGCTGATTTGCTCTTGTGTGAAGGCCAGGGGCTCAAGCCGTGATTGGCTAGAACGGGTTCATGGATGGACATTTAACTCCCTATACCTAGCTACGAAAAGAAAGTCTTATCATCATAACAAACCAAGGCGCAGGGGCTGATGGGTAGTCTGGCATTTTCTCATGACTCAAAGTTCATGTTGGCATCATCAACATCGATATAGGGGGATTCTTGTGGATTTCGACAACGCAGACTTGGGATCTTACAACTCTGATAAATCCGAAGAAAGTGAAGTCATTTCACTTGTCACATGACTCAACCAGGGCTGTTGCAAGCTTCTTCGGGGATCAAACAGTCCGTATATGCGTATATGTTACTGACGACGGAATTATTCCTATTGCCAGCGAGTCAGAATAACTCTCGTGCCCCGAAAAACAAGACGGATTTCCAGCCGAACCTACCCATCTCAAGACGAGGCACAACTTGGATCATGCTCGGGAATGGGAATTTCTTTACGTTGCCTGAAGAATGTTGTGATAGCAAAATAGCCACTCGAGGTAATACGGTTGCTGTGGGCTGTCGATCAGGAACAATTATCATCTTGAGATTTTGTGTTCACAAGATAGCTTTGGGCTTGAAGGAAGATAGATGATCAGAACCTGATAGTGAGGGCAAAGCGGTTAGTTCTGGTCTGCTGAGTTAGGGTTGGCATTGTCCAGGTGGATTGTAGGTTTTGCATACGCTAACAGTTAGCCGATCAATTAGGCTGGAGCATATCCGGGGACACTTGCTACTTCTTCCGAGCGTACCAGATAAAATCTACCTCAACTTTACATATATATACGTGAGGCATTAGGTACTCCTTAACAGATAATAGTCCATAAGTCGCTGAGTATTTTGTTGCCCACGTGCCGATAAATGGCAGACAGCCGACGTCCCACTACCCGATCATCTCAATCCCCATAATCTTGCATCAAAAATGGATTCTGCGGCCGCGATTCGACGACGTCGTCGTAGACGCGTTGCTCAAGAAAATCGCAAACGTGCACCGCGAGCGTGAGTTTATCCCAAATCATCGAGACGGCATTAGAATTAATGCTGATACCGTTGCCGTGTTTTAGCTGCGATCGGTGCAAGGCACGAAAAAGTAAATGCATCGAATCTACCCCAGGAACATGTCAACGATGTCAAGCAAGCAAGCTCACTTGTCGTTTCGATCGGTATGTGAGCGCTACTTCATCAATTTGCCGCCTAAAACTCATGAGTCGCAGAGACATAGAGTCTGCCCGGCAAAGTGAAAGTCCCATAGTTGCTGAAGATGCGACCGCTGCCGCGTCATCTCAAACTGCGCCAACGCCTCAAGAGAACATCTCGATTGACAGCCGTATGTGCGCACGTTTCTGGCTCCTCCGTTAACTAACAATCGCAGATCAAACTGAAAGCATACTGTGGCCGCGATTCTTGACCAGACTACGCGAGGCATTCTCATTAGAACCCATTTCGGGCCCCGAAGCACAGGATATGGTCAACCTGCAAGCTGTAAGTCTTTGCTTCATACCACAATTGCCGCAGATTTAACCAAACACGAAAAGACAATAAGTCTCCCGAACAGTTTATCTCTTTCTGAACAGGCGCGTTTAAAGAGAATCGTCGACTCATTCCCCCCACGCCCCATCGCCGATTTTCTCATCCACGTCTGTATACGGCGCGGCACCGACGTCTTCTTCTACTTTGACCAAAACCAGCTTTTGAGCGAGATTGACCAGTTTTACTCCAATACCTCATGTTCCTTGCGCTTTGATCCCAGTTTCATTTGTCTGGCGTTGACCATTTTCGCCCTCGGGAGCCACTGGACACCTTTGGAACGACCAGGAGCCTCACGTATTGAAGAACGCGATCCTGGGCGCATGTTCTTCCAGCAAGCAAAGATGCTTGTACCGGATATCATAGAACGCCCGGGCTTGAAATCGATACAGGCATGTTTCATTCTTGGTGTATATCTCATGCCCATGAATGCAGTTGGGTCATCCTATGTGTACATGGGAATGGCACTGAGAAAGGCATTGGCGTTTGACCTCCACCAAGAGGTGGATGATCAAGCTTTGAGTGAGCGAGAGCGCGAGATTCGTCGGCGCCTATGGTGGTCAATCTATTCTCTTGAACGGTAGGCTCTTATAAAGACCTTTTTTTCGTTGCTAACGGCGTTGACTTCAGATGTACAACGATCAAGCTCAGTCGACCTCGATCAGTGTCGCCCGATATCATCAGAACTTCTCTACCATCCCCTTTGCCTGAACTCGACAATGTCCAAACATTCAACAATGTCCCATTGCAAATAGCATATGCTCGGCTCGTATCTATCTTGGACAAGGTGGCAGACTGGGAGTACGTCAATAAGCATTCTTTCCTGGACTCCAACTGACACATTTAGGTTAAATGGCTCCATGCTGGGAGACAAATCAAGCGTGGAGAATCAGTTAAGAGAATGGAAAAAGTCCTTACCTGAAGAGCTCGACCTAGAGTCTATTCATCCACATGACTCACGATACCGCGCCGTCTTTCACCTGTACCTCAACTATTACTATGCTTGGATTGTCATGGGAAAGGCGTCCCTTATCATTGTTGTCAGAAGGACTCTACAACACCATCTGGGACAGGACTCTCAACCACTCACCATCGGCGAGGATAGCGAAAAGCTATCAAGATCATGTACAAGGGCCTCGAAGAAACTTCTTCAACTGTTCGAGGACCTGAACCAGACCGGCAAAACCACTAGATTTTCTTTCACCGACTTTCAAGGCTGTAGTATCGCAACCATAGTGACACTCATCGCAGGCATTCTTGAGAGAGACCCCAGCTATGAGAGACGTGTGGACTTTGGCTTGGGGTTTCTCCGAAGAATGGCGACAGGGAATCCAAACGCAAAAGTCGGCGTGAGATTTGTTGAAACTCTCCAATCCATCTCGAATGAAGCTCGCAGTAAGCTCCAGCAGTCCAGACAGCCTCCGCCTGATTCTGGCGATGTATGGAAAATGTCAACTGCATACAACGACTGGGCTGAATGGCTTGCAAATCAAGAACAGTCGTCGATCATTTCTCGCAATGAGATAATGGATGATGTTTCAACAATTGGTGCAACTCAACCTGGAGATATACAGCCAGGCCCAGAGACACAGTTCTGGTCAGGTTCAGGGCCTGAGCAGGATATCGAGTGGGCTTCAAGTGCCGGGCCAATACCTCAACCACTCGGTCTAAGGCCTTCTCTTCAACAGCCCGTGACTGGCTCACAACTCGATCCTTTAGAGGGATATCAGTTCTCTGCCACCTATACTGATGACCAGACCTTTCTGCTGGGTCTCACAGGATTTGATGTCCTGGATTTTGCTGGGTTACCCGTTGATCTGGAATAACACATTCTGCAATCATATTTTGAGATAAAAAGCTATTCGACGTAAATCCAACAAACTTTACACACGTTGTTGTACATATCAACCACAATTTTCTATGGGATGAACATTCTAACCTACCTTTATCTAAGAAATCATAAACTTGAGAGCTGATATGAGACTTCTATTCATACAGGTCTAAACTTGCTAAAGTGAAAGTGGTGGCTAATTCCTTGCGCCCGATAAGCTTGTGGGATTGCTTTATCTATATGATACGAATATTTCCAGACTCTTCGAACTCATCCTTTGAAGGATTGGCCTTCACTATAACAGCGAATTGAACCGAATCGGAACCCCGCCATCAACCGCCAGAGACTCTAATTGACTGCGATAAACAAGGCCGTCCTTCATAACCGCAAGGACATATTTCTCCGGTTGATCAAAAATAGAAATGTTATCCAGCGGATTCTTGTCCATGATGAGAACATCTGCCCGAAAACCCTCTTTCAGCTGGCCAAGGCTCTCCTCGCAGCCCATCATCTTGGCGGGGTTGATAGTTACGCTTTGTAATATCTCAAGAGGGGTGAGAGCCTGGGACCTCAATGAAAACTCATGTGTTTGCGCAGAGCCAAGGGGACCGAGAAGATCACTGCCGTAACACATGGTTACACCAGCCTCGGATGCGATGCGGAGAGCTTCGAGACCAGACTTTAGAACTTGAGCGTTCTTAACCTGAGACTCTGGGGGTAGGAAATTCTTCCACTTCTCGCTGGCCATTTGAGCGTAGGTAATAAGTGTTGGGGTCAGATAGACGCCTTTCTCAGCCATCAGACGAGCAGTTGGAGCATCCACAAAATTTCCATGCTCAATACCCTTGACGCCATTGTCGATGCAATGTCGGATTGCTTTGATTGTGTATGCATGAGCAGTAACGAAGGTACCGGCATTTTCTGCACATTCTACCATAGCTTTGATCTCAGACGTGGTGAACTGCAGCTGTTCAAGCTTATCAGTGGGTGAAGCAACACCACCTGAGCCCATGATCTTGATAAAGTCAGCTCCGCAGCGAATCTCGTCACGGACGGCCGCCATGCACTCCGGGACTCCATTGCAAACGCGACCCAGTGAACCAGAGTGACCACCGCAGCATTCGTGCTTTTCGTAGGAACTTCTCAAATCGCCGTGGCCACCAGTCTGGGACAAGGCATGGCCAGAGATGAACAGTCGCGGCCCCGGGAAAACACCTTCCTCGATGGCCTCTTTGAGAGGAAGCTGGGCACCGCCACAGTCGCGAACTGATGTGAAGCCCCTATAGAGCATCTGTGAAGCGGTATAAGGCTGTCGAAGCAATGAGACGTCATTGGGGTTTCCGAACGCGCGTGAAAGGTCTGGAAAGCCGGGTGTCGCGCAGAGATGGACATGAGCATCAAATAGCCCGGGACAGAGATATCTTCCTTTACAATCCACGATGTTGTAGCCTTCCGGGCATTGGCTTGGTGTTGAAGTGTAAACACCTTCGATCTTGCCGTCTTTGGTGGCTAAGGACGCGTCCTCGAGGATTTTGCCTGCCTGTACGTCGATTATGTTGGCGTGAATGAAGAGGTGGCTTTTGGGGGGATGACGAAGCCATGGCTTGATGTCTGCACCAGGGACGGTCTCCAATTGAGTCATGATGGAGTTTCTGATACAAAAAGAAGACTTTGTTTACAGTTCAATTTTAAGACGCTGATAAGGACACGGAAACGAAATATCGCCCTGACGACCATCCAAGACAGTGGCTTTTTATCACACTCTCAATCCAATGGAGAGTCGCTGTGTGTAGCGGCATCCGCCGATCGTTACCGATAGCGGATGAGATTACAGCAGCTCGGCAACGTGTCCATCGGCAATTGTCGCTATTCCCGATCTCAAGCCATCGGACCGTTGGTCATGACGTCGGCTCCATGGCTTTCCCCGCATCTCACGATAAGCTTATCCCCATGAGGTTCCTGTCCGGGGATCCGATGCCGGGACATGTCATTTGCGAGTTCCGATAACAGGGTATCAGCAAACTTTTAGAATCATGATATAACTAAGACATGTCCCAATGACTAGAACCTGCATCCAGATCTACTGCTGGTGATACCTGTGCATTATCATCAACTAGCCTCTTTTCCAGCTTCTTCCGTCACAATCATGGACAGCACCATCGAAAAAAAAATGTCTTTGCCACCTGAGCAGGACGAACCTGAGGCACGGGGGGAGATACTCGACTTGGACGACTCTTACACTCCCGGGGAAGAAAAGGCCGTTCTCCGCAAAATCGATATGGTTATTCTGCCATTCGTGAGTCAACCAACACCTGCATGCAATATAGTGGGTTTACTGACAACACAGATGTGCTTCGTCTTCTTCCTCCAGTACCTCGACAAGCAAAGTCTCAGCTATGCTGCGGTATTCGGCCTCATACAGGATCTCAACTTGACCAGTTCCCAGTATTCCTGGTGCAGCTCCATCTTTTATGTCGGTCAATTGGTTGCCGAATATCCATGCATTTATCTGATGAGCCGATTGCCTCTTACCAAGTTTGTTGGTGTTACAGTGTACGTGCAACCTTGCAATGTCTACAAAAATATAGCTGACCGTCCTTAGTATTGTATGGGGCGCCGTTTGCATGTGTCTTGCAGCTCCTCACAACTTCGCCGGCTTTGCAACCGTTCGTTTCCTCCTTGGCTTCAGCGAAGGAGCCGTGTCACCAGCATTCGTGACCATCACTTCGATCTGGTATCGCAAGTCGGAACATACTCTTCGCACCGCCCTTTGGGTAACCATGAACGGCCTTGCGCAAGTTATCGGGTGTCTTCTCATGTACGGCATTGGAAAGAACACGTCTCTTGGTCTTGCTCCATGGCGTACTCTATTCCTTGTCTGCGGTGCAATGACAGTCGTTGCTGGCATTGCCTTCTTCACACTCATGCCCAATGGTCCGAGGGATGCATGGTTTTTGAGCCCCAGAGAACGCGAGGTGCTTTCGATGCGTATGGCCCGCGATCGTGAAGGGGGCGACAAGACCAGCTTCAGTACCAGTCAACTCAGAGAAACTCTCATGGATCCCAAAGCATGGGCGGTCTTTTGGTTTGGCGTACTCGTCACAATGCAATCACCTGTACTCACTTTCGCTTCCCTGGTCATCAAGTCAATTGGCTACACGCAGCTCGAAACCATGCTGTATACAGCACCTTCTGGAGCCGTTCAAATTGCGCTCTTGTGGGTTGGAGTCGGGCTCTGCGCCTTATTTCCGCACCAGCGATCGTTGGTGGTGCTGGTCCTCATAATCCCACCTCTTATCGGAAATGTGTTCCTGATGAAGCTCGATGTCAGCGCAGGTTGGGGTTTGATTGCTGCTTCATGGGTTGTAAGTCTGAAACCTCTACCAATTTTGGTGTCTCACTGACTTTCCGATAGTCATCTTGCATTACAGCAACGATGTCCATTCTACTCTCACTTTCAGCATCAAATGTCAAAGGAAACACGAAGAGAGCTCTGGTAAACTGCATGTTCTTCATTGGGTACTGTGCAGGCTGTATCGGATCACCCCAGCTGTGGACTCATGGCCCACGATATCGAGAGGGTGTCATCACCAGTATTGTAACCTGGTGTCTCTTGTTCGTAACGATGATTGTCTACCGAACTCTATGCATCCGAGACAACAAGAATAGGGGCATGTCTGGGGAGTGTCAGGACGCCCATGAAGTCATTCTTGATAAGAACGGTCTGCCCAAATCTGACCTGACAGATAAGGAAGATAGGGCATTCAGATACAGCTATTAGGTGAGGCTGGTGATACTTTAGAGTACATCGCAAGAATTTAGTATTCACACTAGTCTAGAAGAACTATAAAGACTTGTTATTTAAGCTTGGTTTCTCTTCTTGTTCCAGTAGGACTTCCTCAGAATCCAAGACTCAACAATGCTGGCAATTTGCATGTTGTTCTTCTCAACGTGAAGGAAGTGGCCGTTGCCCTTAATACCCCAGTCCGCCAGCTTGATCCACTCAGGCTTACCACCAGCCTGCTTGAGGAAATCAATAACGCAGTGGTCGTATGTGATATGGATGGAGGCTTCGCCGGTCAAGAGAAGGTAGGGAACCTTGTTGATCTGAGGAAGCTGGCGAGCGGGTTCCTTCTGGAGGTAGCAGTTACGGTGAGCAAGAGTCTCTGTACCAACAGACACGTTCTTGAGCTCTATACACGCCGTTAGATAGATAGTTCGTTTACTGCAGTTTCTTGTGACTTACCAGATGGGTCCTTGACGGGAGGATCGTAGGTGACAGGTGTGTTGGTCATGCCCCAAGGTGCAGCAGGGAAGCCACCAAGGCCCTCAGCATAGGACCAGAAAGGCGTTGTAGCAGCTTCAAGGTTTATGCTACCAGCGATGTACTGGGGACAATCGTTGGACAGAAGAAGAGGGTTCCTGCTTCCAAGCGAATGGGAGATAAGGAAGGCCTTCTCACCAAGAAGAGAGAGGAGCTCGCAACCACCAGCACGAAGAGCATTCTCCTGGGCGACAAAGTTGGTAGTAAGAGGGATGAGAGATTGCTTGAACTGATCGTAGATAGGGTCGCCATCAACTCCCGTACCGGGCCACTGGGTGTGCAGCTTGCCTTGGGGGTATGTGTCGTAGTTTTGGGGAGCAGTGAAGAACTTCATGACTGTCTCTGTAGACGAGCCAGCGGCCATGGCGAAGTTCTTGATGTCATTCTCGGCACTGCGACCAATGCCGTTGTTATCAACCAAGTACACAACATAGCCCCTCTCGGTGAAATAGCTGGCCCATCCCTTACGGCCATCGGGCGTGTTGAGCCAAGTGCTTCCAGAAAGACCACCGCCATGGAAAAAGACAAGAGGGTGCTTCTGGGTCCATTGCTTCGTGGGTGACAATTTCTCAACGTAGATCTGATCAACTGTGCTGGTTCCAGATGTTCCCTTTACAGGACGGCCGCCAACGTAGAAGAACTCTCGGGTGTAGGGAACTTCGTCGGAAATGCAGTACATGCTAATGGCGTTCTTACCATCGCATCCCTTGAAGTTGGGCTGGCGCTCCTGAAGAGGAGACGCGAGAGCGCCGCCGAGAAACAGCAGCGAGTTGAGGAAGAAGCGCGCCATTGTTGATTAATTAGTTATTAATTAGGGTTATTGCGAAACGAATGGCTGCCAGCAAAACACTCTGGGCTTTGTCGATACGAGAGGCTGGCGATTAAGGATCTCGAGAGGAGCGATTCTCGATGATGAGATAGATGAAATGCACGGGGATTGGGAAGTTTTAAACAAGGCAAGGGTTCATCTGGCTGTTCATCCGACTGCAGGTTCGGCATTCCTGCCAATTAGATTGCACAAGCTGTCCGCATTAGCAGCGGCACGTTGTGGAGGGAGACATGGGTTTCCAGAAAGGGGAGACTTGGCAGTCAAGTGAATGAGGGAATCGGTGTAAAATGTGGATTTGTTGGAGAAGCAAGCGTTGGCCGATCTAATCTAAAAAAAAAAAAAAAAAAAAAAACACTGGCTCGAGGCCTATACTGTCCTGACATATAGCGAAAGAATAGACATAACAGCAGAGAAAAACAATCTAACCCCTATCGGGGCTGCAAATCGTCAACAGTTAGTCTAAGCCCTGACTAGCATTGGTTCTCCAGTCGTAATCGAACGATTCTTATACGATTTTTAAGCCAAATCCCTGTCATGCCGTTCGCCGTTGGATCTCGAAGCCGTTAGCATCGCCCGGATATACAGCCAAATTTCCGACCCTTTTTTCCGTCAGGGTCCCGCCTGCTAACACATGGTGCTATTTCTTAACATGGGGCATCCGAACTCTTTGAGCCAATGCGATCAGAGAAAATAGAGCTTGAAAGATTCGAGTCCCGAAATTGGTGGGGTTATGCACTCAACCTCGAACGATCTTTAACTCCTAGGCCGAAATTGAGATTCAACAGGCATTAGCGAACACTGCTAGCACTGCCAAGCAGACGTACCCGTGAGATCGGGTTTGTCGGAGAAAAATGGCATATGCAACGTAACGTATTGTTATAACTCTGATCATATGTACATCATATGTTTATATGTTATATAGAAACAAAGGAACTGTCGAGAAACTTTTCATTCCTCCTTACTCTTGGCTATTTCGCATGATAAGGTGTCATCGATGGATCCGAATCATACTTATGATAGGTGAGCTGAACCTCATCCGTCCGAAGAATTCCCATTTCCATAACAGCGGGACCCTTGTCCTGCATAATATTTTCAATCGAGTCGGAATCCGCCGCCGTAGCCCGACGAACCGTGGTAGTATTTCGTGTGTCGTGTTCTAGATCGGTCCACCCTTGCGTTCGAGATCGTGAGTGCGAGCCTGACGTTCCAATCTTGGTCTTCATGGATGTCCATGTGCCCATTATAGCAGCGTCGAGAACAGGCAGATTCGCGGCTAGTGTGCCAAAGGTAAGGTCGAGTACCGTCCAGCGCAGGGCTGAGGTGAACTGCCAGCATGAGTCGTTGGTTACGGTTACCATGGTTTGTTGGAGGAGGCCGCCCAGAACCGTGGTGCCGCCCACGAGCCAGATGATGAAAAGTCGTGCTTTCTTGGCCTTGTTGATCTTGACGTGGAACAGGATAATGATGGGTGCAAGAAGGAGCACGAAACTCTGAGAGATCATTGTTAGAACCAAACTGTAGTGAAAGGGCGTTCTTGACTTACTTGCGCGACATGCATGCTGCTAATAAATTTGTTTTGTAATTTAGAGTCAACGCATACCGCTGGCGTATCCAGAGACCCAGCAAATTTCTTGTCCCACGCAGACCGGGGTGGATTGCAAGTGAAGCTCAGCCCTGTATGCAGTCAGCATTCGACGTATACCCCCCCTTCGTATGATAGTGGACTTACAGAACACTACGAGAAGAATGTAAATGACCACTGTACCGAGAAAAACATCGGCGAATATCCTCCAGCCCTTGGACGCTCGATCTGCAAGCCGACGGACAAACAGTGTGATGGACACCTTGATGAGGCCGACCGCAACATAGAAGATGATTCTGCATACTGTCAGGTAATAAATGTAGAGGTTGTATTGCTCGTATGTGCTTTCGTATGAATGTCGGCCGGCTCCAGTCTGGAAAAGCATCGCTATAACAATGCATGGATAACTGACTGCCAAAGACTATATCATAGACCTTAGCCATATCCCATTTATTTGGGTCAATTGTCACTTACTGCAGCAAGCAAAATAGCCCAATCATCGGATCCAAACTGCGTCACTGGTCCTTTGAGACGAATAACAACTCTCGATATCGTCGGTACGACAATGGCCAGAATAACGAGGATCATGCCCACCAAAATCTCAGGAACTTTGGTCTCATTGGGTGGGTTTTCGGGTCTCTGGATAGAGAATGTTAATCCAGCGCTGGCGTTTAGTTTGGTGAGGCTATATGTGCGAAGGACGCCGCGAACAACGTAGAAATCATCTTGAGTCGCAGGCGGCGAGCCTACAAACGCCGAGTTTGTCATTTCGATATAACATCTGGAGGATCTTCACTAAGAACTTCTAAAAAGCAAACAGACTGCCGAACTGACTGTCATATATTATCCGATTAGGTGCCTGCAGAAATCCCTCGTGCTATGATACTCTCCTGGACCTTGCATGGACTTTCTTTTTCTGAGTCTCGAACGTTGTGAATGGTGCGATTCCATAATGGTGGACTTTGCCTCGGGCTAAGGTAGCGTTTCAGGCTATACTACGTAGTAAAGGATCGTGGAGCTCTTCCTCCTTCGGGTTATGTCCCGCTTTCTAGAATCCATTTAATTATTCCTCCGGCGAACCAGTGCATCCTACGTTGTATTGTCGATGTCACACAGTAGGATTACAAGTAGTCAAATTATTGAGTTAAAAGCAAATAGAATCGCCAAAGGTTATATGTGCCTGACTTATGAGAACTCGCTTGCACGAGACCGTACCAGTATTTATCATTAATTCCAACACTTGTCCCAAAACGCATGATGGCTGCATAGCCGGGGACTCGGCACTACTGCATCAGGAGTTCGGAGAAATTACACACTGCACTACATTGAAACAGCTTGGCCTTCTCCCACCAGACAACATGTTTCTCTTCGAAACGTCGCATGAGGCGGCGTATTCATGCGGGCAATCTGTGGACCTAAGAGCGTGATGAGATTTAGGCGAGGAGGCGAGTATCCGAGACTGGAACGTGCGCTGCTAAATAGGGAAATAGAAACGTTAGGCTGTCCTCCGCAGCTTAGTCAAGTGTAATTTAAAGCAAGCTTTCTCATTTTACTGCGAGCAAGCACCGGTGCGACAGAAACGCGTAGGTACTTTGGTCGAGAAATGAAAGCGATCAACGCAAAGAAAGAGAACACAAATATCTCGTCAATGGGCAGATTGCCGCAGTGAGATTCGCACTTGGATCTTCAACATGGTTCTTACGGATCATGGTGACGATCGCTATCAAATTGAATATATCCGAAACGATAGGCTCCCTAGGCTTGCTGATCCTGAGCCTGCTTGTTCAAGCGTAGCCCATATTTTTCGGACTGACTCCAATAAATGTAGCGAATTAAAATGGATTTCTTATGCGACTGAAGATATTTGAAACGGGGGTGTCGATTAGTTTCAGAACAAACGATATTTAGGGTAAGCGACATGTCGCAGAAATCATATGAATAAGCTCGGTCAGGAACAATGATATTATATGGTTTCGAGATATTTAATGTAATAGGAAATTTTGTTTTATTCGCGCCGTGGCTTGAATTGGAAGGTTACGCGCATGCATCTCGAATAACTTCTTGGATGATATTCCAATCAATTGTTTTGGTTGATAATCAACATACAGGCTTTTCTCATGTCCTCCATAAATTAGCGAACAAAATTGAGCCATGCCGAAAACTCCATCTAATAGTTTGCATGATATGAAACTTTGCCTGAAAGAAACTATGACAGTAGTTGGGACTATTTGGCATGTTGTATTATTGGATTGTCTTGGCAATCTGGTGATTAACACCAAGATGTTTGAGGAACAGTGTTTCGGAACGGACCGTCGACCCTTAGTCACCCAGATAAAAGTAATGCTGGCCGGTGAACTCCCCACAATCAACGCTGATGCTGTTGCTCTGTGTCTCTACATCCCACGTCTGGCAGTCCGAGGAGCAGTCATCTGTAGGACAAGCTCCTATCTTCGCCGGAGTTCTGCTGTCGGTTCCCGTGAGGAGTGCTTGGAATGCCATGAAGCATTTACCGTCGGGGCAGAGACCTGAAAGGTCGGCACATATGTTCTTGCCCTTTGTCCAGCCAAGGGGCTGCGACTTTTCGCTGGCTACGAATTGGGGGCATCCATCGTCTTTGATCTTGATTTGGCCGTTGTATTGGGCGAACGCGAGGCCGAGGAAGAGGAAGGTTGATGCAATGGTTGACTTCATGTTGAACTTTGCTATGTCGAAATCGTAATGAGAAGGATATGAGTTGAAAGTGAGCGAGCATCAAAAGGCGCAATGATTTTGCTGAGCTGGAAGTGCAAGTTATTTGAGCTTTGGGATCTGTTGTCGATGGACTTATATATGCAATTTCTGACAGATATATTTACTTGGTTTCAATTGAAACTCTTGGAATGCGTCATGCCTTTCCTTTCATTGTAGACAGCCCATTAATTCGTCAGATTTTAGCGTGCCATGCCGAATCTTGGACGTCGCATTCGATGTCACACGCGGCTGTGCAAGGAACAGCGGAGCTCAAGGCAGATCAGTGGGTCGAATAGTCCATAAAAGGATTCAGGAGGATTGTTTCATCGCGCAAAGCATAATATCAATATTGGATATCACAATGATATCTTAGAGCTCTTTTATCAGATGCTCCACTTTCTGAATCCCGTGTCGAAGCTCAGTTGTTAATGATGGTGATCTCCTTGTCGATGACGTGCGACTCTGACCATGTTTCCATGTTTCAAAGCATGAATGAGAAGGATTTAACAATCACTAGGGGCAAACAAGAGTTTGGTCCATGGAAGTGCGCGTCTTGGCATATGAATTGCCAAATTGGGATCTCCAGGCCTGTTCCTAAGGATGGTCCAATCTGGTTGGATTAGAAGCTCATTTTTCTGTCCCCAGTCGGAATATCTCAGACCTAGATTGTCCAAGCCGCTGCCGAAACTGTATCCATAGCCAACAACCCATTATCCGAAACCTCTGCATCATATCAACTTACAAAACCCCCTTATCGCTGCTGACCCTCTTCATCCTGTTGTATATCCTGCTCTTCTTCTAAAGCCGCCGCTTGAGATATTTCAACTCTCTCGCAATGATCTCCAACTTGCTGAGGTGTTGCGGAACTCAAGCTCTTGACGGCAAGATGATCGATGATGTTAGGACATGATCTCATATCCGCGACAATATATACCAGTCCCATAGCTCTTCGTGCATAAAAAGCCAATAATATTGCAATCAGTACTGCATTGGTAGTCGGCTCGTTGTAAGCCATAGACCAGCCCAGCAAGGTCGTGATGAGAAACATCAACACAGCATGACAGCCCACAGCTCTCCGAAGACCATTGGTACCATCCCCTATCACCCAATTATAGAGGTGGGGATACCCTACATCTTGAGCTCGACTCTTCAGGGCTTCTTTAACAATATGAAGGGCTTCAGAATCGTCTGGCGGCAGCGTTTGTTGTCCGTTCAGAGAAGATTCCCGCATCGTAGTGTCGCCGGTAGGCATAGAGGCCGAGTGCTGAACTGGAGTACTATTGATTGGCTTAACCTTTTCCTTGTAGTCTGAATAACTTGTTAGAGAAGGCAAACAGAGACTATGTGAGATAATCTGCTCACCTGCATGACTTTCCATAGCCGCAAACACCGGCAGCGCAAGAAGAGCTAATGGCACAACTTGACCAAATCCCATCTTATCAGGGTTCCCTGACATGCCTGTAGTAGCCGTGCGAGATATGAAAATAGTCACTATTCCATAGACGTTGCCAGACCAGAGCCAGAGCAACCTCCACGCATAAGATCCCCGACATTGATGAAATGCCCAATTTTCAGCAATCAATCCGACTTGAAGACGCAGGGTTGACTTCGATGTTACCTCTGACGTAAGGATAGCAAGAGCTTTCAGTTTCAGCCATCTGTTCAAAAGCACATCGCGCTTGTGTTCGCGAGTTTCTCGGAAAAAGTCTTTGTAGCTCATGGGCGGTGGGTTGCGTTGGAAGAGCTGTGACCTTAGCTGTCGGTACGAATCTCTACTGTTATCAGATTGCCGGTTCTCGTCCCCTCCGACCAGTTGCAGAATCTTTTGCATCCCTTCGCGGTCAACCTCGATGGCGCCTCGGCTAGACCCTTGGCTAGTCTGTGCGTCTTCTACACTTCTCAGTGTTTGAAGTGGAATTGCATCACCAACCACGGTTTGCGAGCCATAGGCGGTTGAACTGTCTCCTGCTGACCGGGTAATAGCAGTTGCCTCACCACTTCGGCCATTCTTGTCATCGTCTGATGGCTGTTGTCTGTATAGAAGCTGTATAATTTCATAAGTGCCATAAAGAATAGAGAGAGGAACAAATATTTGCGTAATAAAGCCCAGAATGTCATCACTCTTAAACTGGTAGTCCTTTATAGTACAGATGAAGTAGACATGCGTTTCCATATCCCAGGTGTAGGACAGTTGAATGATCAGCAGGAAGACCAACATGCAAACATGGCAATAACTCTGATCAGTTTGGAGGCACCGCGATCTTTGAAACGATCAACATAAAATGGAAAACTACCCAAATGAACGGCAGACGCCAAACAGCCAAGGGCTATCACGATGTTGACCGAGTAGATAGTGATCTCAGCGTGGATGATGAAAGCAGCGATGAGAATTGCGACTTGAGAGACCAGAATCTGATCACTAATGGCAACCATAAACGCCATGAAGGCATCAACACGCTCTCTTCTTTCGACTATTATGGGACGCTTTCGCCTGCGCATCACTCGATTGTAGGCATGACGCACCCCAGTAGCCATGATGGCGTCACCAGTATTGAGAAGTCGAGATGGAACTGATAGTTTGGCGTATGCAACAACGAGAGTGGCCAGGGCGATCAATGAGGTGACAAGAAAGGCAGCTAAGACCTGAGACGCATCAAAGTTGAGTCTCTTGAGCAGGCGGGTATTGACTTACTCCTGGTCCAGCAATGTCAGCGTCGAAGTCGACATCCTCGTCTTGGACGAGTTGCAAAAGCCTGTCCAACGAACAGTCCATGATACTGTCTCCTGTTGTTGGCTGAGACTCGGTGATTCTCCCGTGAAATAGGAACGGCACGCAGAAAGAGATATAGATGTGAGCCACAGATCAATTGAAGGTTATCGAAGCAAGGGAACTATTTATAAACAAACGGAATAAAGAAACCCCTCAGCTGACCTTACAGCCTTATTGATATAAATCTATAATCCAAAAATATCTCCGGTAACAAGCCCTATTTGCCGTCCCCTTTCTTTGATATCTTGGAGCTTGATTTCAGGACATGTCAATGTTGGTTGGACGATCAAGTCGAGAAGCTGGAAAAAAAAGTGCAAAATGGCGGCAGTTGTGGCAAGCTGATCCGGCAATGGCGCGACCGGAGGGTCTCGTTGTGAAACATCAAGACATCCATGAGAGAAGGCTGGCGCTAATAAAGGGGTGATGAAAAACAATGGTTGCAACTCAGTCTACTTAAGGGGTATTTGCAACCCAGCAGACATCGAACTCTGCTACAGCAGGCTCTAGCCTGTTAGTCTTCCGTAGTATAGTGGTCAGTATGCAAGCTTGTCACGCTTGAGACCCGGGTTCAATTCCCGGCGGGAGAGTCGCCACCTGTAAAGTACAGGATTTGTTTTTTTTGCCATTTCTAACTTTTTTAAGTAATAGATAGCTATCTTGGATATTCCATTTTTACGCATTTTAAAATAACGTCTGTTAGAGATTGAGGCCTCCGTTGCTATTTAACACTCCAGGACCAAATCACTTGTTTCATATCCATCACCCAACTTCCTTCCAAGTGAACTCTCGAAAAATTTAATCTCAAACATCAACGATTCGCGGAAGAGGCGGTTGGCAATTGCAAACGAGGCACTGTTGTTATACCGACTCAGCCCTCTCTGCAAATGATCTATGGCAGGTGGGTTAGAGAGCGTGACAAAGTGGCGAGGGAATACGAACTGGAAAGAGCCTCGCCATATTCCCACCAGATATTCGGAATTAGAAAGTCGGTGTAGAAATTTGAAGCTGGTATTTGTTAGCTCAATCGCCAATTTTTGTTGATTGACTTGCGCACCCTTTTGCGTTGATGGCTTTTGTACAAGATAATATGCAAGCTCTGCCCATCCCTTCCCACTCGGTTAGCCTCCTTTGCCAACTCCAGTCTTGATATGAGATACTCACGTAAACGCAAGCTATTCTTGAAATGCCGGATAGGTACCAGCCATAAGTGGTGGCCTCTCTCATCCAATTAAGATATTCCAAGGCAACTCCTTCGAGGGATGCTTTTTCAATCCCATCGTTTGAGATATTTAGGTGATCAGGGCTTGTGAGGTTTTCACGGAATTTCTCAGCAAACAAAACATCGGACGTCATATGACCCAAAGTTTGATTGATCTCATCAAGCAAAAACGGCTCGGACGCATCTTTAACTTGGCTCACGAGGAGGCCTTTCAGCGGAATACCCCCGAGAAGGAAGTAGTAGTCTTGCTATTACAAACTGAGCCAAACTTTCTTCGGGGAGCGCTGAACACGGGAGTAGACAAACCACGTAGTAGTGCCGGAACGAAGCTAATGTTCCATTGGGATCCTGGGCCGCTTGGGAAGCAGTGAACCTGTTATTGAGAAACTTGTGCACGAGATCACAATTGTTGTTCCACAGCTGTTCTATCAGAGTTCTAAAACGTAAGCTAGCTCTAAATCAACCTCACCCAATCTGCTTACCCATCTTTAACCAAGGGGTTTGCCCGAGGACATCCACTCCCCGTGAGTGGCTCCGAAGCAGACAAGCCAATCGATTCTGATCCAGCAAGAGGCCGCTGCCGGGAAGGCGTCGAGGCCGAAACAAGAAGAGCCCACGACAATGTCAAGATGGACTTCCAGCTGAGAGTGTGCATTGTAGAATCATTGGTGATTAAGTCCTAGAAGCGGGAAAAGACAGGTCTAAATAAAATGTGACAATGTGAGACACGTCGATCATGAGCTATTGGCTTTGTCTCACACGTAACCTACCTTGATTGGCTAATTGGGCGCATATGTGAGAGCTAGGGGGGGTAGCATAAGCCACTCTGATCTCACCAGTACCATTCAGCAGGTTCAAAAAGAATCACGCAGCGGCTCCCTTTTATCACCTCTCTCCGCCTTTTTGGTTAGTTTTCACTGAATGACAAGAGTTGTTTTGGGGGCTAAGTTGACCGGCGTCGCGGAACATCATGATTGACCGACGTATGGACCTTCACAACGAGATCGTCTTATCTCAGCACGATCAAACCTTGGAACATCGTAGGAAATCACGAGGGGCGAGTGAGTATGCAGTAATGGACATTTGATGTATTGAATTGCTGTTTATCATTGAGCGGAGGAATTTCGCAGTTGAGCTGAGGCAAAATGCGGGGATGGAATTGATCTTGCGTACTCGTTAACTCTGTCTCGGTATGTTGACAATCCAATTGCCAGAGTAATCACTGAAATCCGGTATGGTGTAGTGGCTAAAATTGCGCGCTCACGTAGCTTAGTATATTGTTCAAGCCGTGTGCCAGTTGTGTTATTTGCAGTTGAGCCTTGTGGTGTAAGCCAGCCTCCCCACTCAAGTCTTGGAATGAGGGCGTCTTTGGAAGTCGGAATACACTAAGAACTGCGTAAAGGCTGACGGTAACTCCAGCTATCATAGCGTATGTCAAAGTTGTTGTGGTTAAAAAGCACGTAGTTGAACCTTGGGCTTGGCTGGCGTGTACTAGTCCGGCCGGGCAATCCGCTCTGCGGAATCCCATACCCTTCATTGGGTGTGGCGGGAAAACAGAACTTCAACGGTGAAATGATTAAAGTGCTGAAAATGGATGGCGCCCAAGCGTCTTAATCCGACCTGACCCCAAGGCAGAAATGAAGACCTGAGGAGCAGGCGGACGTGGAGATCAGTGACAAAGCCTAAGGCGTGAAGCCGAGTTGAATGGTCTTGTTGGTTCTAAGGCCTGTGTTTCCGATTGCACAGGGCACCTTTGATGCACTGTCTTCCGACTTTCCCTGAATGGGACGTGGAGATCAGTGACAAAGCCTAAG
>JAADJG010000807.1:0-15763 GCA_012932025.1 Fusarium austroafricanum | reverse complement strand
CTACCACTGAGCTATAAAGGCTGTTTGATGACGTGGGAAATGAAATTAGTGGTTATAACCCTAAATTTTAGAGCTCGCCCACCGCCCTCTTCTGCCTGTGCCAAGCCTCTACAGGCCTAAACCTGCTTGTAGTAAGTGGTCGTGTGCTGCGTGCTGATCACTAGCCAAATACATGCAATATGCAGCAAGCCACAGAGATCAGCAATTTCGCAAATCCCGTCAGCATGTTAATAATTTTCGTTTGCACATCAAACACATCGACTTGCTTGATCAAGATTGGCTTCAAGCTACTCCGTAATTAACTCCACGACCAGTCCAAGGATGGCAAGCTCATCTTCCCCAGCCAGCCATTGATTGACCCTCCCCCATCACTCTGATTAATGGGTCCCATCATGAAAAGGAAAACGTGCCATGCATGCATGGATATTTCCTGAAAAAAAAAAAAAAAAAATAGATTGACAGCTGATAACACGGCGTACGGCACGCACCTGACATATTGGTGCTAGTCTGCGCTCTGACAGACCCATCGGCAATTTCGAGCCGAGCATACAACGCGGCGGGCGCCACCGAGAGCCAAACTCGGTAATAAATCGACACCAGAGGATTCATGTGCATCACCAAACTTATCAAAAGTCAATTGGATAAGCTGCCGAGTGCCACTCGGTTACCTCCGGTGCGCGCTCTTCTTCTTCCATCCTTCTGCTCTTTTGTGCTGCCTGTCCGTCCGTCCGTCCGTCCTGTAATATTCGACGCCGTCGTCTCGTGTACGTAATGATACGCTGAAGCAACCTTAGCAGCTGCTCAAAACAACTTGGTTCAGAGAGTGGGTTGCCGCTGTTGGTCGCTTGTCTGTTCCACCACGAGCTTATCTTACATACCTACTCATTGATCCACCAGCGCTTCTCCCGCTTTCTTTAAATTCTACAAGTCCTGTGACACCGAACTTGTTTCTTATTCGAGGCATCACCAATCTTTGGCGTTTTTGTCCAGCAGAACGTGACCCCTTTCTCTCCCTCATATAACAGTGACTAGGCGTGCACTCTCCCCCACGACAATCAGACTCTATCTCTCTGTGATCAATAAACCCTCGCGCATCCATCACGATGCTCGGGTTCGGGAAGAAACATGAGGGCGACGCCTCTGATGAAGCTCCCCACATTGACCAAGCTCAAATGTCCCATGATGACATCCCTCAACGGCCTTGGATTGAGACCGCTCTGCCTGTCTTTGCCTGCGGTGCTGGTCTCTTCTCAGATGGCTACATCAACAACGTGAGAACTGTCGTGACGATCCTGTGATTTGTTTCTAACGCTACCAGGTCATTGGTTCTGTCAATACTACACTGAAAAGACAATATGGCGATGTCTATGCCAACTCGAATGCCTTCAAATATGTTTCTGACATCGCCTTTGCGGGTACAGTCGTTGGCCAACTGGTCTTTGGATTCCTTGCCGATCATTGGTCACGGACCAATACGCTCATGGTTTCGACTGTCATTCTGATCATCTTCACTGCGCTGGCAGCTGGTTCATACTTTCATGGGCAAGCGATCGGCATGTTCAACATGTTGACTGCCTGGAGATTCTTTGTGGGCATTGGTATTGGAGGTATGGCATTCACAGCCATAGGTGCTATTGTGTGATACTAATGGCTTGTAGGTGAATATCCAGCAGGAAGTGTTGGATGCGCCGAGTCCAGCGGTCAGATGAAGAAGGGTACCAGAAACCGATGGTTCATTCTCTTCACCAACTCGATGATCGATTTCGGTTTCGTAATTGGTGCTTTCGTGCCTTGTGAGATACCTACCTTCCTTCGCTTCCCAGACCATTGCTAATGTTCAACAGACGTCGTTGCCGCCGCTTGCCACAACGGCCACTACAGCACCATCTGGAGAACTAGTCTCGGCATTGGAGTTGTTTTCCCACTCATTCTGTTCGTTTTGCGACTGAGGCTCAAGGAGCCTGATGAGTTCGAGAAAGAGTCGATGAGACGCCAAACACCTTACTGGTTGGTTCTGCGCTACTACTGGTTCAGGCTCCTTTGTGTCAGCTTGGTCTGGTTTCTCTACAACGTAAGTCTTCAGGTCAACGCAGACTGTCATCTTGCTGACATCGTTAGTTCTCCTCATACGCTTTCGGTATTTACTCGTCCTCGATTCTTTCCGGCATCTATGGTGACGGAGCACCTCTTACTACCGTCTTCGGCTGGAATACCGTGATCAACATGTTTTACTTACCAGGTACTCTTCTCGGTGCCTTTGTCAGTGACTGGATCGGTCCTCGATACACTCTCATCCTCGGTGTTACTCTTCAGGCCATTGTCGGCTTCATTATGGCCGGTGTCTACGACAAGATTTCGACCCACGTCGCGGCGTTTGCTGTTGTGTTCGGAATCTTCCAAGCCCTTGGCGAACTCGGACCCGGCAACAACATTGGTCTCCTCGCAGCAAAGACATGCGCTACTGGTGTCCGAGGTCGATACTATGGCATCGCAGCCGCCGTTGGCAAAATCGGTGCTTTTGTCGGCACCTACGTGTTTCCCTATATCCAAAAGGCTGGTGGAAGCGAGACGCAGAGTGCCCAATATCCGTTTTGGGTGTCATCGAGTCTGTGTATTCTCTCGGCTATTATCGTGTTTGTCTTTATCCCCCACGTTGGACAAGACACCATCACTCTCGAAGATCGCAAGTTCCGCGAATACCTCGAGACCAATGGCTATGACACTGCACAAATGGGGCTTGACACGGTTGGAATCGAGGGCGGAGAAGTGAGAGACACGAAAGTAGATGAGAAGGGAATGCAGCGCGAATAATGTGACTACATCTTATGTGATGGTGATGCACATTCTTTCGGAATGCAAGAACGAGAAATAGTCACTTAAGATGGTTTAGCGTCTTAGATACGTGATACTTTTCGCAGAATATCCAGTTTATCCCTATAGCCTTTGAGTATAATTGATGAATAGCGACTATAACCTCTCGTTGCTTCCATATACTCTCCTCTGTGGATCTGGATCAAGAAGTCAGTATTGAATCTAGGTAGTTAAAGAGATCGCTGGCTCGAACTGGCACAATAAGCAAGCCTCGACGTCTTGAAAGTCCGTCTTTTATGAGTAGAACCATGTTCAGCACGCCGGGGTATGTTGTATTTCCAGTTCTAGAGTCTATGCTAGCGCATAATTCCATGTAGCCCGTCGATATTGCTTCTCTCCGAATTAATAAAAAAGCAGATCCTTTTTGTGAATAACCAATAACATATGTTCTGTCTTGTCTCTTCAGGCAAGCGGTAAAATATTTCAATCCGTTTTTGATAATCCCCTTCCATGTATACGAGATAATTCGCAGTCTGATAACTGGTACAAATATCGAAATCAACAGCGGATACGAGCATTTTTCTGGGTTTGAGTATCCTGTCTCTTTCGTTTGGTTTGTTTCTCTCGCCCCTCTCGACTGGTTTGATTCTTCTGCTCCTGATGCAACTTTTTACAGGTTGATTTCAAGTGCTCGATGAAAGCCTCCGCAACAGGATCATCATATCTGCAGAATGGGCATTCATAGCAACTTCTGGCGTTGAGAAAGTCGAGAAGACATAGGGGATTCTCTTCTTCCTTGTAGCCTGGAGATTCCATCTGTTTTTTCATCTTCTTTCGAAGCCGGGGAGGCAGCATGGGTAGTAATGGAAGCCGAGGCAATTGCGGATCTGTCGCTGGAACTGATCTTGGTGTCGAGTTTGTCATCTGGTGATCTCTTGCAAGGGTATATTGGTGGCCTTGGGCTTGAATAGCGGTTTCGGGATGTCGGTAAGGATGGCCTGCAGATACTATTGGTTGTTGATCTCGACCAGTGTGGTGATAGGCTTGCGCAGAGGACTGGGGGTAAATCCTTGGGTAAGGGGCCTGGACATAGCTGCGATGACCCGCGCTAGACCTGGGTCTGGGAGGCTCTACGTAGGTCGACACTGGTGACATGGCGCTCGCCGGAGGAGGACACATGCCAAGCGCCGTGTGTGACCGAGAGATTTCCGCTGCTGCTTGCTGTGGCGATGGCATTGTCTGAGCCACAGGCTGTTGATGAACCACGGGATAAGGTTGGTGCATGTTTGGATGGGTCTGCCTTGGAGAGGCAGGCATCATTGGAGCCCGCATTTGTTGGTTGACTGCTGACTGGGGGCGGGAGATGCTCAACGTATTTTGGTGGAGTGGTACCATGTTTGGTGATGGTGGCTGCTCAGAGTACGAGGGCGTGCGTCTATGGGCTTGCATGGATGCCAGTTGGGTTTGCGACATTGCATCTGACATTGGGTGGCCTTGGTTGGCAGGGTTCTGCTGGGGGATGCCCATTTCGCCTTCATTCTGACGTGCTTGTTGCTGATGAATTGAAGGGTTGGGTCTGGGAGCTTCTATCCTTGGCAATTGTGAGGGTGCAGCCATGTTTGGCGTTTGGTGCCCTCCTCCAGGTTGATGTATCGACGGGACGACTGGTGGAGGACATTGCCCGTATACTACAGGGTTGGATTGGCCGACTTCCATCATCGGTAGTTGTGGTGAAACCATGGTAGTGGGTGCCCAGTGCCCCTGAATACAATCGCTTGGCCGAGGGCTCTGTCTGGGTCCTTGCTGCGGCCGGATTGCCATATGTTGTCCCCGCATCGGATGATGCTGCGGCGGAAGTTGCCTGGTAGTTTGATGAGGCGATGTCAATGAAGGTGAGAATTGCCGGACTGGGACTGTATAGGGACGTTGTGGTGATTGTTGTGGCGATTGTTGTGGCGACGGCCGTGGCAATGGTCCTACTTGTTGGACTGGATGGCTGTTGAAAGGTGGAGGCCTGGGAATTTCCCAAGTAGATTGCCTGGGCGATGCCAATGGGCTCGAGGGTTGTGGGACCGGAACTGTATAGGGACGTTGCGGTGACGGCCCTCCTTGCTGAACTGGATGGCCTTCAAAAGATGGAGGCCCAGGAATCTCCCGAGAAACGTGATGAGGTAAAGCCGTTGGTGCCGGTGGTGGACGTATCTTAGAGACAGAAAGGGGTCGCGATATCTCCATAGCAGACTGGCGCGGAGATGGAGGTGGCTCGGATGCGCAAGGTTGTTGAGGACCAGAAACACGCCCAAATAGTGAACTGGCAGCCTGTTGCCGCGCAGGTAGACTCTGTGAGTTCCGATGGCCATGGAAGACCGAAGCAGATCGAGGAATCTCCTGACTAGCTAAATGAGGAGAGAGAGTCGGCTGTGCCAATGAATATCCTCTCATGGCAGAGCTGGGCCGTTGAATTCCCGCCCCAGCCAGACGAGGTGATGGAAGTGGCTGAGACTGACCTCGCGTAACAGAATATGGTTGAGGTACTAATAAATCAGCAAGTTGCGGTAGCGCCGTTGCACGAGGAACCAGTTGCCCCTGCGACGGCGAAGCTGACCTAGAAGCATCCATAGCAGATATGCGAGGCGAGGGTTGGGCTGCTGAAGGTCGTGACTCGGTTGAAGTGTGCTCCTGGACCACGGAGTTGTGGCGAGATACAGGAGTATCGGTCTGCTGCTGTGGAGCCGTAGCCTGTGAGACTTGATTAACCTTAGCTGGCGAAGCAGACCCTGGATGTATCATGACAGGCTGTCGAGGCAAGGGCTTCTGCTGAGGCGGCTGTGGAGTATAACGTTCTTGAACAACGTAACCTGGTCGAGAGGCTTCAGTGGCAGCCGACTGCATGGGTGCCGTAGCTTGTGAGAATTGGTCCTGAAACGGCGGAGAAGATTCGAAATTTATCAGGGCAGGCTGTCGGGACGAAGGCTCCTGTTCCAGCGGCTGTGTAACAGGAAGCTCTTGAACAACGGAACTATGCCGAGAAGTTGGCGTCGAAGCCTTATGTTGCGGCGCCGCAGCTTGCGACACCTGACGGTGGAATGGTGAAACAGATCTAGAACTCTCCGTGACGGGCTGTGGGGGCGTTTGCTGAGGCGGCTGTGTTGCAGCACGCTCTTGAACAGCAGGACCAGGTCGAGAAGTTGGCGTGGAAGCTTGTTGTTTCTCTTGTGGGGTCGCGGATTGCTGCACTTGGCGCTGGAATGGTGAAGCAGATCCGGAAGTATGCACGACAGGCTGTCGAGGTATTTGTTGAGGCGGCTGTGTCGCAGCACGCGCTTGAACAGCATAATCAGGTCGAGAGCTTGGCGTGACCGCATGTTGCAGTGGTGCAGTGCTTCGCCGGACTTGGTGCCCTGGAGATGGCGGAAGACGTCGAAGGACAGACATAGCAACATCTTGCGCAGAACCCATATTCTGAGGGACTGGGCATTCTTTCGGAGGTGAAGCCGGGGGAAAAGTCTCCGTGGTAGTTGCTTTGGGCGAGGTACTCTGCTGTGGCGCGGGTGGATTTGGCTCGGTTGTAGGGCGCTCTTGAATAGAGTGTGCAAGCTGAGAGGTCTCCTTGGTAGCCAGTTGCTGCGATGGCACGGTTTGCGGAATCTGACTATGGGCCGATAAGGCGGAAGATCGTGGCTCGGGTGCAATATCTGATAATGTACTCACAGCCGTAGAGCCCTCTTTGGAAATGGAATCGACAGTTTGGCTCGGTGCCTCATTTGCAGATTTGGATCGTTGGTGCTGGGGCTTCTGTCTCAGTAATCGCGATAGTGCAAGCGGTCTAACTTCGAGTGTAATAACCTTGATTAAAGGCTTTGAAAGTGCCTTGGGCAGAACTGCATGTGGGTGTCTCAGGACTTTGGAGTGTGTTTGTGCAGTGTCTATCTCTACCGAAGGAAGACAGGGAGGTGCCAAGACCGACGGTATCTGCGATGCCGACCGTACGTTGCCTGGCTGTTCGCTGTTAGACACCGTTAGCCAAGGAGGCGTTGCAACTTGTGCTACTAGGCGCCTTGGCTCTTCTGCGGGGCGTAATGGGATTTCTGGTGTTGAGGATTGTGATTTTGGTGGGTGCGATACGGTCGGAGGCGGTGTCGCTGCTGTTGTTGCTGCTGGTGGCTGTGAGGATGGTGGCTGAGGTGCGGTTGGTGACTGAGAGGGTGCCAATGTTTGTAATGCAGATACTGGAATCGATGCTGATGGTTGGGGTACCACTTGTGACTGTGATGTCCGTTCCGGTTGAGTATCTCTAGTACTTGACGTTCCGGAACACGAAGCGGGTTGAGCCTGCGGCTGTGAATCCCGTAGGTTGCTTGATGTGTCTTCGGATTGTGAAGGCTCTCGACCCGTATCAGCGTCCGGAGAGCCGTTGTCAGGGGCCTCATCGTTGGGTGGAGACACTGCAGCAGAAACTGTCTGTTGAACCTGGCTATTCTCTTTCGTATCGTCCTTGACACTGAAT
The DNA here is from genome assembly GCA_012932025.1 of Fusarium austroafricanum. Lineage (NCBI taxonomy): Eukaryota > Fungi > Ascomycota > Sordariomycetes > Hypocreales > Nectriaceae > Fusarium > Fusarium austroafricanum. The sequence continues at coordinate 8,445 of JAADJG010000807.1, read as the reverse complement.
GCCATTTGCTTAAAACTAGCTGGCTCGGGTATGATGGGACTGTCAACAACTTCTCGTTCCTCAGGTTGCGAAAAGTGCAGCACCAAGCTCTCACTCTCATCAAGAAGACTCAGCAAGTCGGCGCTGGATAAACGGTCGGTCCCTGATTCGCGTGGCGAGCCCAGTGTCTCTCGTGGAGTGTTGGCTTCGGGCAGTTCATTTAGTGAAACAGTCTCGTCTGCATCTTCGTCAGGATCAGAAATAGTCTCATCATTGCTTTCATCAGTTTCAGGTTGGGTGGCGGTCTTTGGAGGAGCATTTTCGGTCGTATTTCCAGTTGTATCATTGGCGACTTCCTCGCTCTTCTCGCTGTTCTCGTTGGTCTGAGGGTCTCTTTGCTCCGTATCGCTTTCGGTCATGTCTTCCAGGGCATCCATGAAAAAACCTTGCTGAGGGTCATCCAATTCTTGTTCTTTAGCGGCCTTCTCGGGTTCCATATCGATATCCTCGTGTACCCCAGCCTGCTCAGTGACCTCTACTTCCTGGACAGTATCAGGCGCGACAGTTTCAGTGTTCTGAGCAGGTTGTGGATCTGTTGAAGAATCTACTAAACGTGGCGGAGATCCAAGATCTGAAAATGATTCTAGAACAACGTCATGTTAGAAAGTTCTCATGGTAGTTTTGAGAACACTTACCATCATCAGCTGAGTCTGGAATCTCATCCCCAGACCCAAAATGCCGATGCCGATTCTTCTCTCGGTCCTTGATGTAATCGAGGGCCTGTTGGCTATGTTGGATCGTCTTTGCCTTCTTCTCATTCCATACCCGAATATCACGAAGAGGGACCCAAGCCACATGAGAGTCTTCGGGAAACTGAACGCCCTCGAAAAATATGAAGGCAAACTCCTGTTCAGACCACATGGGGCCGTCGTCTTCATAACCGGGAGCCCATGAGAACGACTTGCTTGAGCTGTCGTAGTGGTAGCACGGTGGCAGCTGTTCGAGCAGGCCCATTTCCTCTGCAGACTGGAAAAGACCAACGTACTCAAGGTCATGGAGCGGAAGAAGAATCCCAGCAAACCATTGCTTTGATGCTCGCCACCAGACGATGTAGATTTCGCCTGAGACAAGGTTGAGCTGGGAGGAAGAACCGCCGCTCAGGCGCATCGAGTGTGTTGATCGGTTGCTGCTTGCTTCCTGGTCTTTCGAATTCTGAGATTGCCGTTTTGTAGCATGAGATGGTTTTCGGCCACGTGGAGGAGGTGAGTCGCGAGCCGTGATGTAGTCCTTAGCTCGACCATCGCTGCCTTTCCTAAGGGCTTCTCTCCAAGCTTCGTTATTCTCCTCACGCTTCTCCCCATCGCAGTCGATGACTTCATACGCGAAGTGCTCAAGGGCAGAGTCAGAAGAAGACCAGTTCTTATGCTCCGTCGCCAGATGTTCTGATGCTTCCTCAAGTGGTTGTTGATCGAAGCTCAGATTGTGCTGCTCACAGCGGAGAATATAATACTTTCCTGGGCGCCTCTCATCAGCGGGTAATCGGATAATGTTGTGTTTCTTGACAGCTCGTCTGTTTTGATAGACGGCGTCATAGTGGATTGACTTTGTCGTGATCTCAAGGCGCGGTCGCTTCTGCGCATTCTGGAAATCTGGCTCTCGTTTTCTTTTGGGAGTCTTTGGCTGTTGAGCGATCAGCATGGATGAATATTAATGATGTGACGTGACCACGTCAGTCGGTCAGCGCAAACCTTCTCATTTCCATGGCGGTCTGTTATTAACTCAGCACCCCGCTTTTTAACCCTCATGCGCGGCGAGCGCGGTGCATCTTGTTCATATGAGATAGAGATGTCTTGGGCGAACATGGCATCGTCATCGTCATCGTCGTCGTCGGTGAGATGAGTGAGATCCACGGGGCGGGTGTCACTGAGTAAAGTGGGAGATTCGGGGGTGCGACTGGTGAGAGATTTAAGAGCCGCCTGGCGCGCCTGCTGAGCAGCAGTGCTTTTAGGTTTGTGCTGGGCCTTAAGCGCGGGCATTACAGCGTCGTAATCCGGGTACCGTACTCCTTGAGTTCTGAGATTCAGCGATTTGCCGGTACTGCCGGGTAAACTTGTCGCGCCTGCTGCAACAAAGCTGGGCAATTCAAGGGCCGGTATGATCATGGAGCCCGCAGGCCGGGGCTGTGTTTATGCTTGTCCCTGACCGGTGTCAGTTCCAGCGCTGACATGACATTAGGGGAATGAAGATGAATGAATGAAAAATGAAATGGGGACGAAAAACGGTAAGATAATGGGGAAAGAAACGGGAAAGAAATTGTGTAACTGACTGGTCAGCAAAATCACATCTTCAATCCATCATCCATGCTTGCTTGCTTGCTTGCTTGTATGGACGGATACCGTGTAGAGAGAGAGAAGACCCCATGTCACTAAGTCATGGGTTGATTATGATGGATGGATGCATGGATTGACAGCCAAGCACAGCCAGATTTAGATTTGTTGAAAAGCAAAACAGCAAACAGCTTTGCATTCGCATCCATGCATTGCAACCAACCAAAATTTTCAAAGGTGTTACATATTTGCCGTGACCCCGCACGTCTCTCCGTCTTTCTGTCTGTCTGTCTGTCTGTCTGTCTGTCTGTCTGTCTGTCTGTCTGTTTATTTGTTTGTTGGCTGGACTGTTGCGTGCACCTAGGTACGCAGTAGGTAACTCAGAGTAACCGTCAAAAGTGGCATGGTAGCTAATTACCAGTAATGACCCTTGTAAAGGGCTGCCTTCAGTTGTACAAGGACCACTTTCACCTTCTGTGTCCTTCCGTCTTCCGCCTAGAGCATCCTGCCTGAGCATTCACTATTTTTCATTCAGTGGCGTCGCCTTAGTTTCAGCTGCCGTAAAACCTGCCACGCAACAATCATTTGATGGCTTGGCTTGCAAGTTGCCAGCACTCGTTTTATCCTACCCTGTCCACTGGACTGTCCATGCATCCATGCATGGATATAATCAGCGAGCGATCCACAATCGGGATAACTACCTCAATTAAAACTGACGGGGGATCGCCAGCTACCCGGTCGTTCACCCTGTTCTGTAGACGGACGGGAAGATGAGGCTTGCGGTTATTGACCGCCGATCATCCATTCATTTAAACAAGCATTTGCTCACTAAACCACCGTTACAGTCTCTATCCTTTCCAGCGAAATCACTGCCGTGTCCTCGTCTCTATTCTCCAACGACCCTAGTCCAACCCGTTCAAAGTACTCCGGCTGTGTCGCTGACCGCCCAAGCACCATCCACTCAATGTCTTTTTTTCCCTTATCACCGAAAGGAAACCCACCCAGTCTCATCACCCAGCACCTAATCACCTTGCGCGTGCTGGTATCCGTAGTGGTGGGCTCGGTCAGGTGCTGTACACCCCCCGGACTCCGCTTCTGGTCTAGGCGCTTCAACTCGTCCGCAAGATCCAATCTGTCGTGCTCGCGTCGTTTTCTGCAAACTGAGACCTCAGATTCACCATTTGATCCCGTGGCGACAATTGTTGAGAGGTTCGTATCCGCGGAAAACCACAAACACGCACTCCCGAGACGTATTGCGTACCCATCAAACGGGCCTCGCGCGACAACATACCCCATGGCCACTGGCCCTTGAATTGTGAGCTTGCTTTGGCTGACCCTCCCGAGCGGCGCGTCAGGGCCCGTGACTGCACTGACCTCCAGCACTTTAGCAGCCTTTTCATATGGCCATTTGCCATTCCTGAAGCAAAAATAGTCGATTTCTCCAGTAATCGAGGCCCAGCCGAAGCTTGGCGCGATGTAAGATGAGTTGGCCGCCTGCACCCTACTGGATGATGGCCTCCGCCATAACAGATCTAGTTCAATGTTATCTGTCCATAGACCAGCCACGTAATTCGACGCGATCTTCTGCTGCACGATCGCAGCAATAGCAGAGATCGCTGGAAGCTTATCTCCATCCTGTGTGAGTTTTCTCTTGGAGTAATTCTCAATAACTTTGTGCCAGAAATTAAACGTCTCGCCGCGTCTTGAGATTTGGCTCAGTGGTTTTCCTCCAAACTCACGCAAGTGGTTCAAATTGGAGCTGCATTCGCAGAAAATAGCTTCTTTGCACGACCATGCCATCTCCATCGCAGATATAGAGAGGAGTCGCGTTGCGAGAATCTTCTCTTGCAAAGTCCAGCCTCGTTGAGTAAGAGGTTCAACGAGTGGTTGTTGATCAGTAGTATGAGTCGGTCTCCATTTCCAATGAACTCCCGTCGTGTGCATAAGCCTCGCTTTCAACAAAACCTGTCCTTTATCGTTTTTCATCCACTCGCTGTAGATTGGACGCTGATCGTGAGCTGCTCGTGGAAGTGGCTCCAGTTGAGGACGTAAAAAGTGACTGGTCACAGATGTTGACGATGACGCAGCTATTGTGAGATACGAGTCGGCATATGTATCTGCCATCTTGGTACATTCTTTTTCCCAATCCGCTTGAGAATCTTGGATGATACACAATGCATCTATCCACAAGTATTTCATACCCAGCTTTCGTGTCAATGCGATGGCATCAAGATAGGTTGCCGGGAGTTTGTCCAAGGCAATCCCAGACTTCATATCTTCCAGATTTCCGGATAAGGTTTTGATAGATGGGTTACTGCCCCAGCAGTAGCTGAGAGCTACATATTTCTCGGCGGTGATGGCTTTCGTCTCAATAAGGCGCACAGGGTCGTCTTCATTGCTTCCAATATCTAGAACACGTGTTGGGAAGCTCGGAATAACCTGCTTACAGAGCTTATGATCTTTGACACATTTATCAAAGCAAGCATTAATGAAATCCAAGCCTTCACGGGATAGATGGTCCTCGCAAATTTCTGGCAAAGGCTTGACGTGTTTCCAAGCCTCTCTTTGAGCTTTGCACCATTAGCTGGGTCATTCCAGATTCGAGAAATCACATACAGTAATCAGTATAAAACTGCAGAAACATTTCTGAGCGACTAGGGTCGCCAAGTATTATCTCTGGATTTCCTTGTCCAATGGGAAGCCTAAGGTACATCCAAGTTCCCATTTTACTCTCCAGGCCCAGGAGACCAGAGACCTTGATTGTTTTGACAATAAAAGAACAGATATCACAGTTGGAACTTGCAGCGCTCTCGAACTGTATAATATCTCGAAGTATCCAAACAACGGACTCTCTTGAGTCGACTCTCACATCTTTGGCCGGACCTGGCGCCGCAAGATCAGGATTGAAATCGAAACAGCATGGGCAAGGATCACGAGGTCTATTAGGGGTTTTCTGTTGATCATCCATGGCTGTTGTATGATTCGGGTTTGTTGATCAAGGATATAATCAGGTTTACAATTCAAGTCTCACCGATCTCCACACGATGCGTCAGCCTCAGTCTTTAGCACGTGAGACCCACCAGGCAGGAATGATACTCTTGGTCTCTTATTCAGCTTATGATCCAAAGAGCGAAATTTCTAATCTAGAAAAGCAATACTACGCCGCTGTTGACTCCCTTTTTTTGTTGTAATTATCGCTGAATACAAAAAGTCTAGCAGTCAGGCACACTGACTGGAATATTAATGTGCACGCTAGTAGCCAAACCGCTCAGACTCGTCTCTTTGAACTCGTTCCTCATTCCCTTGGCCGTCAGTCGCATCGCCCGGATAGCGTCGTCCAATCTCACTCGCTGCGTGCCTGTTTCACTGCTAAGCGCGAGGTTGGCACTGGAGATAGCCTTGGTTGCGCCCAGCGCGTTTCTCTCAATGCAAGGAGCTTGGACGAGACCGCCGATGGGATCACATGTCAGTCCGAGATTGTGCTCGATACCAATCTCGGCAGCTTGCTCGATTGTTTCAGGGCTGGCTCCCATGCATGCAGCGAAAGCGCCAGCAGCCATGGAGCAGGCAACACCAACCTCGGCCATACATCCTCCTTCAGCAGCGGAGATAGTGGCACCTCGCTTGTAGAGCATACCGATGGCCGCAGCTGTGAGCAAGAAAGTAGGAATATCTCGCTCCGGATCATCGCTTATGAATTCGGTGGTGTATTTAAGCACGGCCGGGATAATACCTGCGGCGCCGTTGGTGGGTGCAGTGACGATTCGACCACCGCCAGCGTTGGTTTCATTCACGGCAATAGCGTACACAGACAGGTAGTCCATGGTCGGGAATGTTGTGCGGCGTGACGGAGCTGGAGCGATAGGATGGTCCAGAGAACCGTGTATCCGTGGTGGACCACGCTTTCGAAGGCCTCCCGGCTTGAACTTTTCAGGAACTGAAGCGGAGGATGTTGCTGCGAGCGCATTCGGTGATGAGGCGCCGTCTTCCTTAATGTCGGGGTCAGGTGCGGAGAACTTGTGCTGGAGTTGAGCAGCTGACGTCTCAGCTGTAGATGAAGGATACAAGCCTCGAGTCAATCGTTGGTAAAGCGCAGGCGCTCGTCGATGAAGCTTGAGAGAACCAGGAAGTTTTGAGCCAGTTGGCGCCTGGACACTTTCTAGGATACTGGCATCCATGACGCCCCAGATTTTGAAGATCTTTCGGTAAATATCTTCATCTGTGTATCCAAGACTCTTCTCATTCTCATAAACCAGTTGCGCGATGGTGAGGTTGTGCTTGCGACATAATGAAAGAAGACTAGCGGCATCTCGGAATGGGTACCGCGGGTGCGGTGATGAGCTGGTGTCTTTTGTCTCGGACTTGACATCGGTTGAAAGGCCGGTCGGTTCAGGTGAGTCTCCGAGAAGAGCCGCGGGGCCTTCACTGGCTTCTTCGAGAGCTTTGACTTCAGTACCAGTCCTCCGATCTCCCGCGGCATCTGATCGCCGAATCTCCTTGTAGTACATGTTCTCGGCCAAATCAGCCGGGTGAGCTGCCATGTCCGAATCACCGGCTTCCAAATGGGCGGGGTCATTTGCGGAGAGGGTCTCTTGGGGTGCGATACTGAGGGCGCCGTTGACGACGAAACCGCCGCCCACACTGAACATGTCGTTGGTGGCCAGGACGAAGCCCTCCTTGTCGTAGACAGTGAAACGCATGCCGTTGCTGTGCTGAGGCAGCTTACGACCCCATTCCCAAATGAATTCCTTGTCGTAGTCAAAATCAATCTCCTTGCCCTTGGAGCCATCTGCGGCAAGTCCACGACCGAGGAAGATCTTCTTGCTGGACTTGATTTCGTCAAAGCGGCTGGGTACATATCCTGTATCGACAGTTTCGACATCGGCGCCTTCGAGGCCAAGGAGCAAAGCTGAAGGAGTCATATGACCCTCTCCAGTAAGTGCAAGACTTCCATAAATGGCGACGCGGATTTTGTTGACTTTGAGAAGCAAGTTTGCGTCGATGAGATCGCTGACAAAAATATTACCAGCACGCATAGGCCCAACAGTATGAGACGATGAAGGGCCAATGCCAATGGAAAACAGATCAAAGGTAGAAATAACAGCATGTTCGTTTGCGGCTTCGCTGTATGAACCTGTATCTTCATCATCCTCCTCAGGGTTTCTGCGGGGTCGTGTTGTGCTAAAGGGTCGTGATCTTTGGCGTCCCAACAAAGTCGCTGATGGTGGTGCAGATCTCGCGATTGGCCACCTCGCCACGGTAGCTAGGGACCGGGTAGATAGACATTGTCTGGAAGCCCGAAGCAGCGAGAGCTGCCTAATCCCTGCACGACTCATAGCAGGTTTTGAAAGGTGAAAAATATTGCTTTCTTCAAAGTGTCGCCCTTTTTTGTGTTGGGTATGATATTATATCGTAAGCCAAGACTCAAAAGACATGGACCGCGTATTGCCAACAAGGTTCTTCCCATTGGCCCTTCGCGTAAAGTACCTTATCTAGGAACGGATTATCCTTTACCCAGCCAATCAACACAGCCCGAGCTATCTCCGGATCAGTGCCGGCGGTGGGTCGGATGGTTTACCGGCAACCGGTCACGTGTCGGGACCTGAGTACCAATCATCTGATACCCCAGACCGATGTCTTCCGGTCTCCTTCACCGAAGTGACACGCCTTCCAAAAACATCCGGGGTAGTATTATCTAGTTGCATCAAAACACCATTAACATTACGTGATTTACCAGTATTGGGCATAGTTTGTACACAAGTTGGTAGCATGCGGGGTAAATAGTCACAAAAAATTTAGTCAGAGCGTAGGGTACCTACCCTATTTCGAGTCACAGGCTGGTAAACTCTGATAAATATACCTTCCTTTGTCATCACACTTTCTTGGCATACAAGTGTTAAGAAAGTGGCCCTGTCTACACCTAAATCCTTAACAAGTGCACAACAAACGCCTCGATTTGCGCTTTGCGCAGCCGCAAGCCGCGGCGATGGCTTCGTCTACGACGAACCCGCCCGCTGCTCCGGACCCCTTCGATTTGGGGATCCACACTCCCGCCAATCTGAACCGAGGAGCCCGTGCAGCCCTCTTGCAGAACAGCCCTGCGGCCGTGCACAGCACCATTGGTGTTTCACCCGGTCCT
>JAADJG010000806.1:0-15242 GCA_012932025.1 Fusarium austroafricanum | reverse complement strand
TAAGCAACATGACAAAGAATACAGGTTAGCATTGATTACTCTGCTGTCGTAAGAGGCTCTTTACGAGGCGGCGACTAAGGAGAAGAGGACGAGACACACCACATTGGGCTTGAAAGCTGGTTCATACTTCCGCTGGAGAAGTTTCTTCCAGTCTATCGCATGAAAGAATGGATGAGACTTGATCTCGGCAGCGCCGTTAGCACCCAGGCGGTCCGCTGGGTTGCGATTGAGCAGCCTTGTCAGAAGGTCTTTGGCTGCCGGGGGAACAATTTCTGGGCCTGGGAAGTGCAAAGGTTCAGAAAGGATCTTGCGGTACATCTCATTGGTAACCTCGTCATAGAACGGAGGCAAGCCTGTCAGCATTTCATAGAGGAGTACGCCGAGGGTCCACCAATCTACCGTCTTATTGTACCCTTGACCAAGCAGTAATTCAGGGGCGAGGTACTCTGGAGTGCCGCAAAAAGTATGAGTTTCGTCCTCATCCCTAATCTCGAGCTTACAAAGGCCAAAGTCACAGAGAGCTATATGCCCCTGGTAATCAAGCAAAATATTCTCTGGCTTAAGGTCGCGGTAGATAACATTAAAGCCATGTATGCACTCAAGGGCACAAAGTAGTTCTGCAGTATAAAATCGAGAGCGGTTGATAGCAAAGCGACGCTCATTAGTAAGGTGATGAAATAATTCGCCACCATTAACGAAAGCAAGAACAAAATATAGCTTCCCTGGCGACTGAAAGCTAAATTTTAGTGGGACGATAAAAGGGTTGTTAATTTGGGCGAGGACAGAACGTTCAGCAAGAGTATGTGCTACCTCGGAGCGGGAGATGATCTTTGCTTTACGGATGGTTTTGAGAGCATAGATACGATTGGTGTCTTTCTTTCGAACTTGCATAACCTTCCCAAAGCTGCCTTTCCCAACGACCTTTAGCAGCTCGAAGTTTTCGATGCTAAGCTTTGTCGTTTGAGGCCTCGGCGTATTCCACACTTAGTTGTAGTTTCCCAGTACCGTATTGTAGGTTAGCCCATTGAACCTCCTTGTACGGGGCGTCGAAGCGAGGATCAATTCGTAAGCTGCCGATGAATATGTCCTGGCTCCTTCCGGATCTGGGAGGTGCACTGGGGTTGCGGATGTAGAGATGGATAGTAAGGGGTGTGACTCGCGATACGTCGAATTTATCTTGAGTGTTTGTGCCGGCCCATGAAGGGTTTTCTGGCGTGCCATCGATCTAGTTGACGAAAACTTGGACCTTATCGAAATCCAAGAGCGCGTAAGGCATGTATTTACCAGACAATCGTCCATGATTGGTGGGTATCTCATCAAACCCAGAACCAGACGTAACAGGTCGCACCGAGCCGTTATGTAGAGAGGACGATGTTTTTGGGCGAGAAGGACCAGAGATGCTCCCAGCTTGGCTTGCAGTACGATGGTGTGAAGTGAACAGGTTTCGATGTGACTCGGGGAGGGAGAAGCCTTGCCCTTCATGAAGGGTGACGATGAGGATACCGAGTTTCCGCATCGTCACTACAGGGGCCTGGGTGAGACTATCGACTGAGTCAACAAGTGTTAGACAAATCTTCCAGACGATGATGAGACCCTTCTGGACATACCCGAACTCCCTGCATCTTCGGCGGTAGTGACAGATGACTCTGGTTTGTCTTCCGGGCTCTTCGCAGAAACCGAGGACGTAGATGGAGTCCCCGAGAAATTTGGCCACGGGCCTAAATGGGTTTCCTTCAGTTCTGCATCGGAATGAAATGTTAGCTAACTTGCAGACCAGGACAGAGTGCCTAATCTATAATGAAATGCTAAAGAAGCAGCCGTAGCCAGAGGTAGAGCAATGCTTTGCTGCACTCGACCTGGGCAAGGGTGCAAAGGTCGGGTGTGAGGAGAATGAGAGCGTTTACTTTTGGTGAGTTTCCAAGACATGAAGGCATGGATCGATAGGACCAAGGAAGATGGTGTACTGCTGATTCAAATCTCGAGTGATTAGGGGTACAAGGTGAACGCGTGATTAGGCTGGGGAAACCAGACCGGCGCCTTCTTAATCCGTTGACAAGGACGCAATCTTATGTAATCTGTACCAAGTCTATCACACAGAGAGATGCATTTTGAGGCTCTTAAAAACAATGACACCCTTTCAGTTGATACATATGGTAATTCGCTTTAGTTTTTGTTCCCATTGGAATGAAAGAGGTCTACAATAAACTCGACGACCTTTGAGGTTTTGTCTTACGTTTGAGTTGGAAAGGTGTAGGGTATTTTAAGTGGGGATAGATAGGCGTCTATTATTGAGATAGATAGGAACTCTAAGTTAATGACATTATGATTAGGTACGCTCGGGTATCAAACTTTAACATTCTTGAATTTAGGGTATATTGGGTGGTATTATAATAGAGAATCATTTTAACTGGGATTTTACTGCCCAGGGTGCTGTCACCATGCTGCCGACTTCTTCGGTGGGTGCGTTGGGTTATGGCATGATCATCAAGGGCCTGTTGACATAAAGAATTAGGCATTTAGGCCTAAAAATTAGGTAAGCCATCCTAATCTTTATGACATCCTTACCTATCCTTATACCTTGATCCCGATTTTTATAACCAACCTGATACCGTAATTTAGAGAGTCAATATGACCAATCACGGTACATGCTCCCACTTACCGACCAATACCACGCAAACATGAAACCTGTCAAGCTGTTTCAAAACCGTTCGGTTTGTCAGCGTTAGCCACTCCAAAACATGAAATAATATTTCAAAACACGAAATAATGCTTCAAAACATGAAATGACACTTCAAAATATGAAATAGTACTTACTACGTAAAACACCGCGGCGGCTATAGCATCTCTTTTCGGTAGTATTTTCCACGGCCACGAAACTGTATGCTGAAACAACTTCAAGCGAAGGTTATCTTGGCCACGAGAAGAGCCATCGAATTTGTCACGATCTGGAAATCAGTAATGCGATGAAGGATTTTCGTCTCAGCTCATGTCTTGGGAGTTTCAGCTTAGCCATAGCTATGGCTTGACATGTGCCATCCTAAAGATTCTATAAGAATGGGCTTGAGTTACAGTCGGAAATAATGGTCTGATCAACTTTCCTTTCTTACCTTCTTTGATCATCCGTTCTTTGATCGAAATAGTTTTCTTTACCTCCTGGCGAGGGTTTGTTGTAATATTCATTTCTTGTTGGCCGGACCTCCTATTTCAATCCACTCATTATCAAGTTTCCTATTCGATAATTGTCATTATCAAGTTTCTTCGATACTTTTCAACATGTTGGCTGGATTCTTTATCTTGTGGGCGACAGCTGCCACTGCTGTGCCTCTTATTGAGATGTCACCAAGAGAACTTGATGATCTTGAAGCTCACAAGCCCTTGACGAGTAAGTCCAACTCTTCTATTCACCAAGGAGTACCTAGGGCAAAGCTCACATATGACAGTCAGGACAAACCCGCCACTCAAGCCTCGAGCCAACAGAATCATCCCCGTCGTTGTTGGAGGTGATCAAGCTACTTTTGTTCCGAATATGATTCGAGCAGCAGCCGGTGACGTGATTCAGTTCCAGTTCAGCTCTGGAAACCACACCGTCACGCAATCCTCCGAGGACTCTCCATGCCAGCCTCTTGGAGCAACACAGGCTGGGATGATTCACAGCGGGCATATTCCTTTCGAAGACGGGCAGACCACGGTTGGAACGTTCAGTGTTCCTCTTAACAACACAGATCCTATATATCTGTACTGCGCCACGGGTCCTCATTGTCAGATCGGCCAGGTCATGGCCATCAACCCGTAAGTCCAAGACTGTCTCTCATATATATGAAACAAGCACTGATACAGTAGCAGTCCCTCTGAGGATAACTTGGTCAAGTTCTCCAAGCTTGCGGCCGGGGCAGTAGCAAACATCGACGGTGGTGCGGCTACGGGTGGATCGGTTGGAAGTATTCCTCTGGCAGAGGCAGCTTTTACTCCACCCAAGCCGCAAGAAGAAGATCCTGCTGCACCTCCTGCTGAGAGTACCCCCGCTGCGACTCCTCCAGCTGCAAGTGCTACTCCAGCTCCGGCCTCGCCCGCTCCAGCTCGAGTGAAGCACCACCAGGGATGAGGCTCAGCGACGAGATGTGTGTTTTGGGGAATTGGCGACGACGATCACTGAGCTAAGATATCGATGGAATCTAGATTTGGAATAAACGGTCGATCTGTGTGCGTGCATGCATGTCACAGAAGGGAGATCGGCATTCATGCAGGTCCGAGACACTGCTAGACACTATTGTACCCGGTATCCCGGCTTCCAGATCGTCCCTAACCAGATCTTTTCTTATCCTAAACTTATCCCAAATTTAGACTATCGTTATGAGAACTTGATAATCTGAGACCCTAAACTTTGGCTTTCCTCATTGTGTAAGATACACGTAATCTTGTGGTGATAACCTCAAGGTTTGGCTGAAAGAGGCCTCGATTTTGCCGACATCCACCAGGATGCATAGCTGTTCCTGGTTCCTGGTTCCTGGCGCCAATGCCGATTGCCAAGATCTTATCGGCGCATTATAAGATTGCATTATGGGGTCAGACCACTCTAGCGTCTTTGTCCACTGCGACTCTTTTTATCTTACTGAGAAGAAATGAAAGCCTCAGTGGAGTAGCACCTTAGGTTGAAACGACCCCATGTCGCTCTTCTCCGAAAATTTTAGGAGAGGTACCGTCCTCGCTTGACAGAATCTTTGTGTCGAGCCTGAAGGTCTGAGTGTCCCCCTGTCGTGTCATGGCATAACCCGTGCGAAGAAACAAATTGTGAGCAAACATTTTGCGGGCCTTTCACGGTTCAGCAAACGACTCTTCTTGTCGATCAATGCCATTCTCATTCTGTACCCGGCTGAGATCTGGATACGTCACTGCTGCCGTTTTTACTTCTTCACGATCTCTCAAAAGTGAAGCCGTCGTTAGTTACTTAGTAAACCTGCTTGACAGAAGTGGTTGACTCCCCTTTCTCAAGCCACCGCAAGCCACGGCGTTTTCCTCTAATATTACAACTGCGCTAGCCCAGGTACTGGGCAAGTCTACTGACATAAATAACTGAGCATTTAGGCCCTAAGACTTGAAGTAAGTTATCCCAATCTTTATGACATCCTTACCTAAACTAAATCCAATTTTTCTACACCCCACCTGGTGCGTTAACGGTTAACTTAGGAGTATCCGTAGTTCAGCTGCTCGTGTTTTTTTCTCTTGCTTTAGTTGGGTTATTAAGCTTTTTTTTTTTTTTTCTTTTCTTTTCTTCTCTCCCGCTTCGGATTGTCGGCATTGCCCAAGATATTCTAGACGTCATCTGTTTGTTCGGTTTCTTTGAAGTTCTTTGAAAGAAATTGAGAGAGGGACTGTTGAGATAAGCGCTGGGCGTTGGTAGTGGATATTTGTGGCGTTGATGACAGTCCACTAAGAGGATGGGATTTGGAGAATGCGAGTCGAAAGACATCCTGCATAAGGAGTATTGTTTTCATGAATCGTTGTTATCAAGTCGTCGAAAGATATCATCTGCGGCTGAAAAGCCATCTCAACTGTCATATTATTCAAGGTTTCAGGAACCGGCATGTCTCCCTCCCACTCACCAAGGTCCAGCCTCAGTCCAGTCTCTCTACCACACCGCACACTAACGTGACTAAACAAACAAAACCCTTATTTACTGTTTGTTTCATTTTATTCCCCGTAGCCCTGCCCAAGCGTTATAAACCCAAACGCCACCGCACCCCTGACTAACAAGGAGCTCTCCACCATCGCTACGACGGACACCGCAGGCTATCGATTTACCAAACCCTGAACTGTGATAGTGGCTGCACTAACATACAGCTGCGCAGGCATGAATGGGACTTCAGTCCTCCAAGAGAGCCTTAACGGTGCGGCGTGGCTTTGGTGTTTGTATGGGAAGCAGATTCTCGCATGTTTAGCTCGGGACGGCGGTATCAGTGGCGATGCCCGGTAATTGCGGCCAAGAAACCGAGGACGCTGTATATATACAGACAGCATCATGGCGTTCCCAGTTTCTTGTCTTTCAGCGGTAACACCTCCCTTCTTTTCTTGCTGTTGCTGTGCATTTTTGCCTTGTCATTCGTTAGACACTTACACCAACTACCTTCACTCTCTTTGGGTTATTCCCACTTACAGTCGTTACACTACTATCATTACTTGTACAATTGTCTAATATCCTATCCTTTGCAATGCCCTCTCACAAGGTCTTTGCGGCTATCTTGGCCGCCCTGGCCGCCGTCGAGGCTAGTCCTTGCAAGCCCAAGCCAACAACCACCTCCGCCGCGGCCGTCATCACAACCTCCAATACCGAGACCCTTTCTGGCACTGTCACCACTGGCACTGCTGCTACAACCACCACCGAGGCTGCTTGCACTCACTACACTCCTCTCACCGAGCCTCCCGCTGACTGCGGTAAGAAGGGCATTGCTACCAACTGCTCTGGCAAGAAGATCGGAACTCCTGTTGTTGTAGTCGGCTATACTGGGTGCGGTAATAAGTGTGGCATGACCGTTGGCTGCAAGTCTTTCTCCATCAAGGGAACTCAGTGTACTCTTTACGATGCTCCTGTTTCCGAGCTTGGATATGTCGTGAACGAGGGCGAGATGGCTAGCCAGTTCTATGATCTTGATCATTGCTTTGGATGTGGCGAGGGAAAGACTACTTCTGGCACTGAGACTGCCACTGGACCCGAGACTACCAACACCAACACTGGAACTGAGACCACTGGCGCTACTGGTGGTGCTACTGGAACAACTGAGACTGAGACCGAGACTACTGCTACTGGATCTGAGACTTCTCCCACTGGATCTGCTACTGGCACAGCTACCACTGGATCCGAGACCCAAACAACTGCCACCACCGGCTCCGGTACTGAGACCCAGTCTGCTGGAACTGGTTCTGCTACAGGCACAACCGAGACTGAGACTACTGCTACCGGAACAGAGACCACTGGTGCTACTGGCGGCGCTACAGGCACCACTGAGACACAAACAACTGCCACCGGATCTGCTACTGGATCTGAGACTACCACTGCCACCGGCTCTGAGACCCAGACTTCTGGTACTGAGACTGCTACAGGCACAACCGGAGCCGAGACTACCACCACGGGTGGCGCTACCGGCACTACCGAGACTGAGACAACTGGTACCGGATCTGCCACTGGAACTACTACCGAGACTTCAGCCACTGGTGGCGCTACAGGCACAACAGGTACCGAGACTACAACGGGCACCGGTTCTGCTACTGGATCTGAGACCATCACTGCTACCGGCTCTGCTACCGAGACCACTGCTACTGGTACTACCACTGAGGCCTCCGGCACTGAGACCAACACAGGCACCACAACAACTGCTGCTGCCACCACCACCACCGGAGCTTCTTGCACAACTTACACTCCCGTCGCTAACCCCAACCCTGATAACTGTGGTGTCAAGGGCAAGACCATAGTCGGCACCGTCAAGATCATCGATTCCGGCCGCGGCCTCACTGCTGATGATTGTGCTCTCTCTTGTGCCGACTACGTCAACACTCTTGACTCTAGCATCAAGTGTGTCTCTTTCTCCTTCCAGCAGTCTGCCGGCTCTTGCACTCTGTACAAGGCTCCTGTGAGTGAACTTATGGTTACTAGCGGTGATATTTCTGAGGAGCAGGAGTTCTATGACTTTGACTGCTACACTTGCTCTGAGGGTGGTTCCACCACTACTACTGAGACTGGCTCCGAGACTGGAACCACCACTGGAACTACCACTGCCGAGGGTAGTGCTACTACCACCACTGAGGCTACTTCTGAGACTGGAACCACTACCACTGAGGCTACCTCCGAGACTGGAACAACAACAGCTGCTGCCACAACCACTACTGAAGCTACCTCTGGCACTACAACTGCTGCTGCGACCACCACCTCCGCTGGCTGCACCGCCTACACACCCGTCGCTAACCCCAACCCTGCCAACTGCGCTGTCAATGGCTATGGCTCGCTCGGCGAATATTTCTTCAGCGTTAACGGCGGCAACACCGTTCCTGCCACCAGCGCCGCCGACTGTGCTCTCAAGTGCGCCAACTTTGTCAACACGGTCACTCCTAGCAACAAGTGTATCTCTTTCTCCTTCAAGGCCTCTGACAACTCTTGTGGTCTCTATTATGAGCCTGTGAGCAGCTTCGGGCAGCTCTCAACTAGCAATCCCTCGGACAACAAGGATTTCTATGACCTTGACGCTTGCTTCTCTTGCTCCGAGGGTGGTGCTACCACCACCACTGAGGCTACCTCTGAGACTGGAACAACAACTGCTGCTGGCACAGCCACTACTGAGGCTACCTCTGGCATCACAACAACTGCTGCTGGAACCACCACCACTGAAGCTACCTCTGGTACTACTACCGAGACTGGAACAACAACTGCTGGCACAACCACCACCGAGGCTACCTCTGGAACTACTACTGAGACTGGCTCCGAGACTGGAACTACTACAACCACTGCTGCTGGTATCGACACCACAACTACAACTGAAGCTGCTGGCACAACCACCACTGAGGCTACCTCAGAGACTGGAACAACAACCGCTGCTGACACAACCACCACCGAGGCTACTTCTGGTACTACCACTGAGGCCGGTGAGACTACCACCACAACCGCTGCTGGTGTTGACACTACCACAACGACAACTGAAGCTGCTGGCACAACCACTACTGAGGCTACCTCTGGTACCACTACCACTGAGGCTGGAGAGACTACTACCACCACCACCGAGGCTGGTGCCGTTGGCCACACCACGACTACCACAGCAGAGGCCACAACCACCACCGAGGGCACCACCACAACAGAGGCTCCCACAACGACAACAACTGAAGCAGAGACCACAACAACCACTGAAGCTCCCACAACCACAACCGCCGCACCCGTCTGCACATCCTATGTCCCAGTCACAAACCCTCCCCCAACCTGCGGCAAGGAAGGCAAGGTCTCCTGCAAGGAATCCCAGAAGCTCGGCCAGTACACCCCCGTCACCGACAAGAACGCCTGCGCCAAGCTCTGCGCTACAACCGACGGCTGCAAGACCTTCTCCTACTCCCCCAAGTGGCGCAACCCTGGCGGTTACTGCCAGATGTACAGCCACGTCCTCGCCGACCTCAAGTTCACGCCTTGCAGCACTGGCGTCAAGTTCTACGATCTTGACACTTGCTTCACATGCAAGAAGGACACCCCTGTCACGCCTCCTAACCCTCCTGCTACGTGCCCCAAGTACAAGGCTGCCTTTGAGAAGTGCAGCAAGGCCACGCACTGCGGAACCAAGGGAGAGATCTGCAACGAGGAGCGAATCACCGGCGCCGGCGACAACTCAAGCCTCGAGAACTGTGCCAAGAGCTGTATTGAGTACCCCGGTAGCGCTTGCAAGGTCTTCAGCTGGCAGGATTATGGTAACACCAAGTGCAAGCTGTACAAGAAGGGAGATGTCACCAAGAAGACCACTTCTTGGGTCAAGTACTACGAGCCCAAGTGCTTTGCTTGCTCGACCAAGTAAATGAGTGAGGATTGGTGAGGGATGACAAGGGGAAGAGAAGAGTCTGGAAAAACTTTCTTTCGAATTCTATGACTGGATGTTGCTTGGATAGGACAGCATTTTATGTAATTATTTATTTCGTCTGTAGAGACATGATACATATGACTTGGGCAACCTTTAGACACTGTCCCTGATCGAATTATTGTGCCAATTTGTGAGTCATGATCGTGCATGTTCATCATTGGGAGCATGCTCAGGGGCCTCCCACCGTAACAGCTGTCAATACCCCCTTTCCCTTTGTCAGATCTCGATCACCTAACCGTGGCGCCTTGCTTTACCTCACTCTTTCAACGTCCCAGCATCATACACAATAGTTTACAATAGTGTACACTTCAACACCATCTTAAGCTCAGAACCAATTGACAGGCTGTTTTTCGGAGCCCGTAATCAGGCCACAAGTCTCAATTCGCCTCATTCACGCCTCGGTTCCCCCACCCTCCATTGCAAGCCTCTTCCTCTCCTCCCTCTCCTTTTGCTCTTTCTCCTTCTTCATCTTCGCCTGTCTCCACGGTATAACCTTGGGTTCTCTCTTCATAACCACTGCACCCATTAGTACGAACCACTCAATCTTAGGGAATAACTTACGTCTTTGGAATAGATCATAACTAATAACCAAAAGAATAGGCATCCCAACCATAAACTTGAGCCAATTCCTCTCAAGTTGTTTATACCTCCTCTTATAATCCTCCTTGCCCGCCTTCTCCTTTTCCTCCCTCGCCCTCTCTTTCTCCTCCTTTTTCATGTTCCTCTTGCCCAACTCCTCATAGTCCATTGCCCTCTCATTTGCTTTCTTCGCCATCTCCCTCTTGTTCTTCTCCATAGACTGGTTTATTGTAGCCCGATTGGACCTCACGATCCTCGCCTCTTTTAGCAGCCCTTCTCGCCTTGCGGCCCTCTCTTCTAATTCATTAGGGAAGCCCTTGCCGTCTTGCTCTTTTGTCAGGGTAAATCTCATTTTGGGGGGCTTTTCGCCTGGTTTTTGGAAGTCGTTGGGATTGGGCATTTTGCCTTGGCCCAAGGTCGTTGGGGTTGTTGTAGAGAATGCGCATATCGATGAGATTCGTGTTCGGTGGAGAGAAGGGCGAGGGAGGGCGCTTGATGCCACCTTCCGTGACGCGATGCGCAGTGACATATTATGATCAGAGTTGAACGAGTGACTAGAGCGCAATTGGTGAGTGTTGGGCGCTATAGGGTTGTAGAGTTGCTCGAAGTTCAAGATTGTTGGATGCAAGAGGAAAAGGATCACCAATTTCTTATCGATAAGACCGCCCCTCCAGACACCTCACGTCACTGAATCCAATCTTTAGATAATTAATTCCGTTAAAGACTCAAAATATATCGAATCAAATCTTCAATAACCAGCGTTCTGCTTAATATTTTAATTATACAATTACTTAATCTTCCCAAACGCCTTTTGCAACCATCTTTCATTCACAGCCTTCCATGCCTTATAACGATCTCCAAAACCCCAATCAGTCGTCATCAGTGTAGCGAGGACCAGTAGCCGCAGGAGTCTCTGGAGGAGCATATGCTGCAGGTGTAGGAGCGCCGTAGTAACCAGGCGTAGGGGCACCAGCCGCAGGTGTAGGGGCTGAATCTGCTCCCCATCCGCCAGCCCATGAAGCACCGGGTGTAGGCGCTCCCATGGCAGCAGGCGTAGGTGCAGAGTAAGCTCCGGCTCCAGGCGTGGGGGCGCTGAATGCACCGGGAGTTGGGGCGCCAAGTGCAGCGCCAGGTGTGGGAGCATCGTATGCACCTGATCCTGCTCCCCAAGAATCGTTGCCACTAGCTCCAGGAGTGGGTGCCGAGACTCCCCAGGCAGGAGTCTTGGATCCCGAGCCCCAGCTGTCGCCTCCGCCGCCATACGCAGGTGTACGCGATCCAGCGCCGAAAGCATCGCCAGGTGCAGGGGTTCTTCCACCAGCCTGCCAGGCGGGTGTGCGTCCGCCAGAGCCACCATAAGCAGTACGGTTGCCGTCGTAGGGGTTGACTGTTCGTGATCCATCAGCCCATGCGGGAGTTCGGGCGCCGGACATGTCTTGGGCCTTCCAAGCAGGTGTGCGTCCACTAGCTGCAGGTGCTACAGCATGTTAGCATATTGAAACCAATCCGATTTTCAAGAAACTTACTTCGTGATCCCCAAGCAGGCACTCGTTCCGAGCCACTGCCCGCCATAGGCGTGCGAGAACCTCCCTGCCATCCTGGCACTCGATCACCTCCACCTCGTCCACCACCACCACCATATCCACCACGACCTCCTCGACTAGCAATGTCAATTGTGGCTCCAGTCAGCTTGTTCTTGAAGCTGAGACTGTCCTTAGGCACTGTAATTGTCTTGCTCTTCGTATGAAGCTCGACACGAGCATGTGTGTCTGTGGTGTCCTTCACAATACCCAAAAGACCCTTATAGGCTCCCTTCCTGATAATAACAGTCTGTTCAATTGCCTTATCTCGGCCAAATGATCTGGGTTGTTGTGTGGGCTTGTTCTCGGCGCCGTTCTTGTGAAGCTTCAGTGCTGGGTTCATAGCCGTCAAGTCAGGACCAGATGATGCAGCAGCTACACGACCTCCCTTGGCCGCAATAGTGTTGACCATGCTGGCTTTGGTCACAAAGACACCAGCGTTCTCCTTGCTATCGTTGGTGTGCAGGAAGACGTATGCGCGATGGATATGAATAATCTTGCCCTGACGTTGCTGACCTGTGTACTCCTTGACAACATCCTCAAGTCGAATCTCAGAACCATGACGGTCAGCGGCGACAGCTGTCTTACGCTTGGGCAGCTTGTTGGCAATCTGTGATGGCATAACTTGCCGAGTGTCTCCAAATTGATCAAGGACAACCAGAGACTCACGATCAACCTTGACAACACAACCCACAGTTGTAGGGTCCAGTTGCACAAGGTCATGAAGAGAGAACTGTCCCAGAGATCCTTGTCCACCGATATCACTTGCTTCACGCAGATCCTTGCTAAAGACAGTGACTTCTGAGTTGGTCTGATCTGTCAGGAGAGTGACTTGATCATCCTTGATGTTGACAACCATTCCGACCTCATCGCGGAACTTGCTGCCACCAATGACCTTGACGTGATCACCAACCTTAAAGCGCTTGCGAAGAGCTCTGATGGGGACATCAATCTCCTGACCCACAAGATCACCTTCAGTAACAGTGATTGAGACGACATCAGAGTGGACTCGCATGGCCTTTCCGACAACTCCCTTTTGCTCGCCAGTATAGACTTCGACGATATCGCCAGGGAGATACGTAGCAAGAGCATTGCTATCCTTGAGACTGTGTGCCAGCGCCTTCAGATCAAGGTTCTCAGTTCCATCCTCAGCACCTGAGGCGAACCTAGTGACCTCCTCAAGCGAAGGGTTGACATCAGTAACCGTGAGCTGTTGGATCTTGATATCCTTGACCTGGAACCCATTCTCAAACTCATCACCCATATAAGTCCATGTACCGGCGGTAGGGTTCCCCTGGATGTGTCGGGGATGGCGCTTTCGAGCTTCGACCTCGCTGAATAGTCTTTGAGGTGGCTTGGGGCCAGCCATTCCAAAAGGTCGCTTTCGCTTTCCATCAGCAGTAACTGAAGAGAAGGCATCATCTCGCATGCCATAATCCAACCTGGGAATGAATCTAACACGAGCCTCTAGACCATTCTCAGTGACATCTATGACCTGAGCAAGATCACCGTTGTGCTTCATAGGCCTTCGAAGACGAACCCAGGCACCAGGCTCCAGAGTTGGTGTCTTGGAAACTCGGAATAATTCGGGCATATCCTTGATTTCAACAAGAATCATCTTGTTTCCGGGATACACATTCATCATGCTGTCCAATCCCTTCTGAATGTCGGTTTGACGTCGGGCCTCGACGTAGACGTATCCCTTCATGACAGAGTCGACACCTCCACGTTCAAACGCAGCGGTAATAGCCAGTTCATCCTTAGTACCGGCCCGCTCTTCAATTCGCTTCATGATGGAAAAGACGACTTCTCTCTCCTTGCCTTCTTTACATCGTACGGCCCAAATGCTGGGATCATCCACACTAGGAAGAAGCAGTCGCTTGGGAACGACAGATGCATCTCTGAAGCCCTTGCCAGAGCGTCGGTTACCGTATCGCTGTCGCAGGATCTCGGCCTGTTTCTCGGCGTCCATACTAGAATCCATCTCGCGACGGCGATCGAGCTCACGATGTCGGCGGTCATCGTCGATACCGGTTTCGGCAATATCGTCCGGGTGATCGTTTGTAATGAAGTCGCCAATCTCCTCGCCCAGCAGTTCTTCATCCTCGCCTTCGTCTTCATCGTCGACCTCGGCTTCAATATCGAAGAAATTGGCGCCTCGCTCCTTTCTGCGCTTTCTACGGTGGCCCTAAAGGGGGTTAGTGTTAATCGAGTGCGAGCAGGCAACGCGCAAATGCAAAATCAGAGTCTGCTCACCTGCTGAACATCCTCATCTTCGTCATCTTCCTCCTCCTCCTCCTCATCTTCTTCATCGTCGTCATCGCGACGCTTGCCAGTATCTTCATCTTCCTCTTCTTCCTCTTCCTCTTCATCATCGTCATCGGCGTGTCGCGACTTGGATGGTCGCTCATCCTCGTCATCGTCATCATCACGAGGCGCAGGGCTATCGCGTTGCTTCACTTTTGGTTCGACCTCTTGCTCATCATCAGATATATCGGCGGGCGCTGGGTTGAAATCTTCCTCGTCCTCAGAGTCGTCAAAGCGCGAAGGATTGTGAGAAGACATGGTGGCGAGAGGGCCGCGCGACACGTAGCGTGTCTGTAATAATTGTCGGATGGTTCGTCGGTGTAATATGAAAGAATTAAAAAGAAACTAAGTGCCGTCGATGCGAGGGAAGAAGAATAAAAGGCGCTTGATGGATGACAAAGATAAACAATGAATGAGGTTCAAGCAACTTTGAAGTCTAATGTTAGAGCTTCAGACGGCAAAATGCCGGGCCTTGTGCGCTGCACAACTCCGTATAATTGGTGGGCCACGGTTTATGCAGAGCGACCGTGGGTCGCCTCTTGGATACCGGCCTGCGAACTGAGCTCGTGTCTTCCTATGATCTTCCAGCCAGAGAACCGCAAGAGGCGGTGCGAAAGTCTGTACTTCGAGGGCTTGAACAAAACCACATATGGTTCATTACGAGGCCCCTGAAAGTCAAAGGGCTAGCTTTCAATGCGAAGCTGACTATGAATGCGGCGTATTCAAACATCTCTCACCTCTGAACTGATGCACCATGACGAAGTGCACTCAACAAGCAGACCAAAGCAGTGAACGAAAGTCGATGGCACGTCCCTCAGAGACTGGGTGCGACTGCAGTTCGCTCATAAATTTTAATTAGAATCACGGCTGTAGACATAACCAAGCCCTGGATACTCACTTCAGCGCATCTAAACAGGGTCAACTACTGAACCCTTGATACATGATGACTTCCACTCTTCCATACCAGTATCTAGTTTTAGTCATCATATTGCATATATCTTCTCATCATCTATATCTACTCCAACGCTATCCCGCCAGCGCCATTCTCTATGTCCACCTCCCCAAACCAGCTCAGACCTTTGAGATCTCATACCACAAGCTGCAATTCAACGTTACGGAATCCTTTCCTCATGCATGTCGATACCTATAAAACGCAAGTGTCCAGGATATAGATAGG
>JAADJG010000805.1:0-28174 GCA_012932025.1 Fusarium austroafricanum | reverse complement strand
CCTGTACACAGCCCCAGCGCCCCCTCATATGCACGACATATATCCACTCATTGGTGCGCACATGACCAATAACAGCGCTTATTTAACAACTCAGCCCTCCATATCATTTCCATGCAACTGGGTCAGATCTACGCTATCATTGACAGGTGGGCCCTTGCATGAGTTCCTAAACCGCTGACAATATCATCAAGGCATATTGCTAGGAGGACTTGAGGAGTTCTTAGCTAAGATTACCTGAATCACTATAGATGCTACCAGAAATTAGAAGGATTCCGAGCCGAGTTACTAGAATACTGACCTAGACCCTACTCGTCGTAGGAATATGGTCGTCCTCAGAAGCGACATGCGCTTCAGCATACCATGATTGTTCGTGATATGCGTGGCCGGTTCGATTCCCCATCTTTTTGTCAAGCAAACCTTCAACAATAACTACAGCGAATCAATACAGTTTGGGTTACCGGGATGTTCTACACATTTAGGGTTAGAGGAACCACAGGTACCATGGGTACCTCGTGCTATCTGAGCCTCACCAATTCAACCTCATCGGTAACAGTCCTAAGGCATTGCAATTGCAAGTGTATCTTGTCAACAATCACCTGTCCTTTGTGTTTGCTCATAAGTATTCCCGTTGAAATTTGTGACTGTTTGCAACAACATACATCTTACAGAAGTTACACTTGCTTCATGGTTTGCGCAAATGCGAAGACCGCAGCAATGGTGTATATAATGATCATTGCGAAGAAACCGGGGCAACTGAGGAATTCTCTCTGAACAGGCGATTCATGACAACATATCCAGGGCACATATCGTATCCATCAAGAACAGCGAGTGTTAATATCGCACAACTGCATTCAAGCCTGTGGCTTTGGATGATGGCGCTGTACCATACTGGATGCACGTGAAGTTCGGACGCCCATAGTATCGTCCGGACGTTTGGCATTGACGGGATAGTCTATAAGTCCACGGCGCACGCAATACTCTTTGATATGGTTAGTTCTTGCTTCAAACGAAACACGGAACTGGTGAGGACTTTTGAGGATCGCATTCCCAGTCCGACGGGTGCTGGTTCTTTAAAAGGTTCATCGAACGTCTGTCGAAAAGGAAGACTGACCAGACACCTGAGTCGTTAAAAGGGAGATAAACCAAAGGCATGACACATTTGAAATAAGGATAAGGATTGTTGGCAGGGGCTTCTCATTTTAAAATTCCGTATGTATGATTGCCCTTTCAAATCTCCTCCGTCGAGGGGCTGATATGCTTATCCAAGTACCAGTTCTGGCTCTACCTTGGCCCTTTTCACACCTCATAACCTTCCTATGAAGCCCTAAGTCTTTGGCACCATGGGCTTGACTGCCTCGCAAATTCGAGCGCCCAAATCCTTATCTACGTAGGAAAAGAGATCTAAAAGCTGAGTTAACCATTGTAAGGAAGACGGTGTTCATAGACTCGACTTACCAAAAACCATGCTTCGAAGCCGGTCATTCCTGACATTGGCAATGTGCTCAGCAACGTTGTCAATAAATCTCTCCTGGTGTCCCTTCTCTTTACCGAGAACCTTCCACAGCCCAGCAGCTTGTTCAAAGTCCTCGGGTCCAACTGTGCTGGTAAAGTTGGAGACCTCTCCCGCCCATTTCTCGTGATCGGTCAGAGTGGGCGCAACGGTCTTTCCAGATGCTGTTGTTCTGAAAATGGTGGGCTTGAGCATGGAACCAACGTAGTTTGGGTCATCTCCGTAGTTGGTTCCGAAGTTCATAAAGCCATCGCGCTGGAAGGGGCAGTATACTGGAGATTTCGCGGAGTTGGTCGGGAGCATTTGATAGTTTGTTCCGAGTCGATAACGGGCAGCGTCTGGGTACGAGAACATGCGAGCTTGAAGCACTGGATCGTGTCAGCATATAGAACTTGGTCAAAGCGTGATAACCAGAAGCCTTACTGGGATCCGCAGAGGGTGCCCATCCTGGAACCATAGTGGATGGTGAAAAAGCTGCTTGTTCGACATCAGTGAAGTAGTTGCGCGGCTATGAAGATGTTAGACGCGGAATCATCTTCTATGATTTTAGAGCTCACATTTTCGTTTAGTGTCAACTGCCCAACCTTGCGGAGGGGGAAATCCCCGTGCGGCCACACTTTGGTCATGTCAAAGATATTCCACTTGTAGCCCTGAGCTTGGTCAGGGCTCATGACCTGAACGAAGACGTCCCACTTCGGATATTCCCCCTTATCAATGGCTTCGAAGAGGTCTTGGACGAGGTAGTCGGGGTTTTCGCCAGCAATTTTTGCCGCTGTTTTTCGATCCAAGTTCTTGACGCCGAGTTGGCTTTTGATGTGCATCTTGATATAGCTGAACGAGCCATCCTAGCGAGGAACAAATCAGCTGGAACCTAAACGGGAGCATAAGCAATCAAGACACTTACGTTTTTAGTTAACTTGTAGGTATGGCCACTATACGCGTTCATCATACGGAGTGACGCTGGCGTGCCGCGGTCACTGAAGAGATGCATGAGCTCGTGGATGCCTTCTGGATTGCCGACATGGAAACTAGTAACATATCAGCCGGGATTTAGTAATGAGTTGATCAGGCTTGCGTACTCCCAGAACTGTTGAAATGTTAGCACTAACTAAGAAGTCCCAGCTCTGAAGAGAATTTACCATATCAGCATCTGGCATATTAGTCGTGGGATGCCTCTTGTGGGATCGATTAAGTGATGGGAACTTGATGGGGTCTCTGACAAAGAAGACGGGCTATTTGAATCAGTAAGTCAGTAACAGAATCGATGTTAGCCATGGCGACTCACAGTGTTGTTGAATACCCAATCTAGATTGCCTTCGTCAGTGTAGAGCTTCATTGCCCAGCCGTGAACATCTCGGACTGTATCAGCAGATCCTCGCTCAGGTCCAACAGTCGAGATTCGAAGAAGACATTTGGTCTTCTTACCCACAGCTCTGAGAAAGCTGGCCGAGCTAAGGTCAGAGCAGTCGTCTGTTACTTCGAACACGCCGTATGCGCTGAAAAAGAGTTAGGGCATCTGTCATGATGGAAGTGATTTGTAGGCACAAACCCTGCTGCTTTCGCATGGACGACGCTGAAAGAGTAAGAAATTAAAATTATGGACTTTGTTTGATTGGCGTTCGCAAGAACTTACCGCTCAGGAATCCGTTCACGAGCAAAATGGGCGAGGGTCTCGATCAACTGCGTGTCCTGAAGAAGGACAAGTCCTCCGCCCGAACCATTCCTAACCTGGGCGCTTGTCGCGTTGCTGGGCTGGGGGCATCCTAGGAGATGCTTAAGCACATTTACCATCGTTTGGAGGCATGGTAGTTGAATATTTACCTTCGGCAAGAGTGTATGGTGAGGCCATGGTGAACTTCGAAGTGATTTGATTTTAGGAAGAGATCAGAAGGTAGACATGGAGGTTTCTAGACTACGAGTACTTCACCAGCGACGGGAGTACCCATCTTTATAGCTTCCTAATCAGTTCCATCTGATTTGCTCTTGCTTGACATCGAAGCATGCTATGACCTATCAAGTCGTTGGCGCGTATAAGCTCAAGGAATGGCATAGCCGGTTCCTGGACCGAGTACACAAGCCGCATTGAGGGTATGTCAAGAAGAAGGCATCCGCCAAAACCACTCCGGTGGTGGATTGCCGCACCGACTGCCATGGTAGTTTGATTAGGTCCATGCATGTTGGTGATGGAGTCTTGTATCCGTGGCGGGCTGTCAGGGTATTGATTTGTACTATAGTCCTACCCAATACGGCCAAGCTAAAAGCATTGTGGATAAAACGGCCATTGAAGGCTCGAGGGCTGGCAGATCGGTGGATACGAACAGGGGTTTTACGTCACATTATTTGATTTAAGTCTGGGGTTCCATATAGATGCACTTCACTTGCAACCTCCCCTGGGCTGGACTGTGCTGTGCGGGAGCTACAGAGACATTGGTGCTTCAGTACTGACATAGGTCTTCGTACCTTGAAGCTGCACATATCATACCACAAGAGATATGTATCAGTATTATACAGTGATTCTCCATCTACTTAGTTAAAACGTGACAAGCCACTATGGTCTACATCACAATACGTCTTATTCATAAAATCGACATTCTTCGTATATTATTGGTCTTGGATCTTATCTTTTAGTCGGAAAGTCGGAAGGGCCCCTCCTTTGACTCCTCACGGCCAAGGAGAAGGGAATCCTTGGCCACGTTGTGACAAGACATATAGAAACTACTTAGTAGGTTTGAATTCAACGCCACTATGGTTGTGACATCTAATAAGAGATGCAGAAACTGCGTAAAACCCAGGAATTGAGTTTAGCTATGCTCTACTTTAGGTCAGCTCGGATGAACCATCCAGGTAGTACTACCCATTTGAGGAAACCTACTAGCCAATGATGCTCATCAAAGATATCCAGCTTGTGCGAATATCCTTACTTTGACGCAGCATCGAGAGCTGACCCTGATGCAGCTGCGTATGCATTTCTGTTTCTGCATTCTGACTGAAATGGGAGAGATGAGAGGAGCAGTTGGGATGATGCTTGAACAAGATAAATAGGCAGATTGGGAACCGTCTCTGGGCTTCGTATCAACAATCACATCCAGAAAGCAATCTTATACAAACAATCCCTAACAAACACTTCATCGCCATGGCCCCCAGAAACGGCTCCCACTTTGATTTTGTTATTGTTGGCGGTGGCACAGCTGGCAACGTCGTTGCAGGCCGCCTCGCTGAGAACCCCAATGCGAGCATCCTCATCGTCGAGGCTGGCGTCGGCAACCCCCAGCAGGTCCATGATATTACAACTCCCTCGTCTGCTATGAACCTCTGCGGCAGTGATCACAACTGGGCCTATAAGACTACCATGGTCAAGCGCGATGACTACGAACGAATCGAAAAGCCCAACACCCGCGGCAAGGCTCTTGGAGGAAGTTCTTCCCTTAACTACTTCACTTGGGTTCCGGGCTGTAAGCCTACCTTTGATATGTGGGAGCAATATGGTGGCAAGGAGTGGACCTGGGACCCTCTTGTCCCATACCTTCGCAAGAGTGCCACGTGCCATGATGACCTCGGTCTCTACCCCAAGGATCTTCAAAAGCTAGGCACCAATGGACCCCTGCCAATTTCCCATGCAGAGCTTCTGGACGGCCTCCAGCCCTTCCGTGATCTTCTCACGGAGGCATGGCTTGACCGTGGTGGAAATCTGACTGAGAACATCTACGACGGAGAGATGATTGGCCTCACCCATTGCGTCGACACTATCTACAAGGGTTAGCGCTCTGGAAGCTACCTCTTCGTCAAGAACAAACCCAATATCACTATCTTGCCAGAAGTGCATTCCAAGAAGCCTTATCATCGATGAAGCGAGCCGCGAGTGCAAGGGCGTTGTCGTCATTGACAAATCGGGCAACGAGCTCAGCTTCTACGCTATTCGCGAGGTAGCACTTTCGCAGGGTGTCTTTGAAAGCCCCAAGCTCCTCATGCTAAGCGGTATTGGGCCTAAGAATGAGCTGTCTAAACACGGCATCGACACCCTGGTTGACTCTCGACATGTTGGTCAAAACTTACTCGACCACCCTGGAGTTCCCTTTGTGCTCAAGGTCAAGGATGGCTATGGCATGGACGACCACCTTCTTCGAGCGGGGCCCAAGCATGATGAGGCTATGGCGGCCTTTAATAAAAGCCGAACTGGCCCAGTGGGATCTGGCCTACTCGAGATGGTTGGCTTCCCCAGAATTGACAGCTACCTTGAAAATGATGCAGATTATAAAGAGCGAAAGGCTGCCAATGGCGGTAGGGACCCTTTCTGCCCTGCTGGACAGCCTCATTTCGAGCTGGACTTTGTTGCCATGTTTGGAAGCGCGTTTCAGTGGCACTATCCAGTTCCCAAGACAGGTTGCCATTTGAGTGTCGTCGTCGATCTTGTACGTCCTGTCTCGGGCCCAGGGGAGGTGACTCTCAACTCTTCGGGCCCTCTTGTCCAGCCCAATATTAACCTGAACTTCTTCGCCGACGACCTCGATATCATCGCCATGAGAGAGGGCATCCGTTTCAGCTATGATGTCCTGACCAAGGGCAAGGGATTTAAGGACATTGTCTTGGCTGAGTATCCCTGGGAGATGCCCCTTGACGACGACAAGGAGATGCACCGCGCTGTTCTGGACCGCTGCCAGATGCATTCCACCCTTGCGGTACTGCGCGCCTCTCTAAGAATATTGACCAGGGTGTCGTGGGTCCCAGCTTGAAGGTCCACGGCATCACAAAGCTGCGTGTTATTGATGCTTCTGTCATTCCTGTTATTCCAGACTGCCACATCCAGAATTCGGTGTATATGATCGGTGAGAAGGGAGCCGACATGATTAAAGCGGAACACAAGGATCTCTATTAGATTGTGCAGTACGTACTTTGAAAGGACTAGGCAGAATTAAATTGTTGAGATAGTAAACCAATGTTGTACTGTGTCTCGAATGATAAGCCGTATCTAGTGCGGGCATCTTAAGTGCCCAAACAAGTTAGAATTCCAGTGCGTTGACGTAACGTGGGCTTGACTACACCGGTTACACCGAAGAGAAGAAAAACTGTCAACTTAGCGCTATTCAATGATCGACAGCCTGGCGCATGCATATATGATTTCAGCTGCAGGCCTCTGCTTATCAGAGATGAGTCCCTAACCCTATCTCACTTCACAACTTCTGTGGCCATTTAGGGTATGTCACCACCAAACACGCAGAAAAGCAGTAGCTCTCCCAAGACCGAGTATGCTTTTGTCTCACAACAACAGCATGGCGACCGAAGCCATGCTATGAGAGAGCATTGGAAGCAGCGACGCCACAAGAAAGATCTGGAGAAAAGACATCGCGTAGAGAGGCTGAGGCGTCCTCTGCTCCCAACTCCTTCAACAAGTACAAGTACGGGTGAGGCATCAGACTCGGTGACGTCGACTGATAACAGCGACAAGGGTACATCTTCAGCTGGTGGAGCGTGGTCCAACCCTACAATGTTAGCTACTGACATGGAAATGGAAAACATGATGAATGGGATTCCCGGTCAAGCAATCTCGGGTATGAACCTTGCCCTGGGATCCTCTCGGCTGGATCCCTTTGACAAGTTTCCAATCAAATTGACCAGCCAGCATCATATGCTCCTGCATCACTGTAAGTTCGCCTGATTAGGGTATTTAAGATCTCGATACTGAGCAGAGATAGGGCTGAGTACATATGCGTCAATGATGTTTGATGATATGCACGTCCAGGCCTTCAATCCCATGCGTGACGTCTGGTGTCCCCTTGACCTGTCCAACGCAGCATCCTTTAACGCCCTTATGGCGCATTCGGCGGCTCACTTGGCTCGTATGCAGGGCTTACATGAGTCAAAAGACGCTCTCAAGTTCAAGACGGAAGCGGTGCGGATTGTCAAGGTTTGGATGGACGACCCGGAGCTTGCCCTGAGCGATGATGTTCTAGCAGCTGTCTTGCGGCTGTTGACTTATGAGGTATGCAACTATATTTGGCATCTTATTTTGTCATCCTTATTAATCATCTATCAGAGATACTGGGGGACCGAGGCTGAATGGCATATCCATTATAATGGCCTTTCAGACTTGATTACGGCACGTGGTGGTATTGAAGCTCTTCAGAGCAACTGGCGGCTCGAGCTAACAACATTCTTGTAAGACGACGCGTCTATCTTACATATTTTTATTCATTAACCGGTTCCTTAGGGTTTCGCTTATGTCCAAACCGTCGTGGTTCGACTGTTCGAACCAAATCGATGAGCTATCGAGCCACCCCCCTCATCTGCACCCCGTTCTTGGAGACACCGTCAATCTACATCGCGTCCGTTGCCTATGGCTGCTGTCCTTCGTCCAGGACGTGGGGACCTTCAGGGCCAACTCACCAGATGTTTACTCTCATGGAATGACGCAGTTTCCAGCTATTCAGGAAGCGTTGAAGCTATTGAAACAGCATTTGCGGCAGAACGAAGCTGGATCGACGCGAGACGACGTTTGTACCGATTCTGAATTCACAAGACTTGCTTGCCTTTTCTTCATATGCATTCTTCTGCAGCAGTCCATATCTGAATCCAGCTTTACAGCAGATACGGGAGAGCCCCGGCCCTACGACACTCAACTCATCACCTACTTCAACCACTTCCTCGACTCGACAAAACCTATGTGGCTCGGATCGATTGATAATCTCTATAATGCACTCTTCAATACTTTTGATGCAGGGGGACGAACGGGTCTTAGTATGGAGTATATACAGAGCATGACGGGTGTCATGGCATTGATGACCGGGAGTGTTCGGTATGGGGTAGAGCGGTGCCTTTTGAATATTCTCTGCCGCACTGAGAAGAATAATTTTAATGCATTCGATAAGGAGTGGACTCCAGATTCATTGCTATCAGAGATATCAGAATTCAGAGTCAAATGAATACCTTACTTAAGACTGTACATTTAACTTATGAGTTTTGACTTATTTAGATCGGTGTTAAAAAGTTAAACGAGTTAATAGATATTGTTCTAACTTGCCATCATTTACTTTATCAATATGCTGAATGCGCACTTTACTATCCAGCACCGTCGGATTCACGACAGTGGCCAGAATCACATGTAACTCATCCCTTGAAGAATACACGAAATCTATTAGCTCGTTTTTTTAAGTCTTCCACAGTCCGCACCTTCGTGACGACTACAACTCTCGCCGTGGGCGTATCCCTCACCTATAGATCTCGGGCACACCCTTCTGATCGTCACATGTCTTTCAACACCTTGCACTAGCCATCCCCATCATCAACCCATTCCTGAGGCGAGTACACAGTAAAAAGAGAAAATGGGGCCCAGTAGCCCCCAGCACGCCGATGAAACACGACAGGTATAATTGCACATGATCAACGTCGACGCCGGTATGTTCTCGGGAACAGAACAAGAACCATGGAATCATGTGTGAAATGCAGGCCAAGAAAGGCATGAGACAGCACTAAGAGTTACAGGCTAGAACACAGGGGCCTTGCACTCTCATAGCATTCAAAACTCCAAGAATTGGTAAGGGAAGCGAAGTACAGTGGGAAATGCCATGTTTTCAAAAAGAAAAAGAAAAAATTCCGAGTAAAAGGGAAAACAGGGAGGGTATAAGTGTGATTTAGCCGAGCGCGGTCATCAAGCTCGCGGCGCCATAGTTGTTACAACAAGATGTTTGTTTACTGGTTGACCTTCTCGTTGACGGCGGTGGTGGCCTCGGCCTTCTTCTGGTGCAAGAAAGAGCTCAACCAAGAGAGGGTCTCGTTGCTAACGACAAGGACGGTGGTAACGGCAGCCTTTCCGTGGGCGACGAGGCCTCCTTGCTCGACCTTCTTAATCTCAGAGTTGTAGACCTGGAAGACATGATCCTTGCCCTCGATACCCTTCTGGATGGGGAAGAGAATGAGAGCGCGGGTATCTTGGTAGAGTTCGTCGGTGGGCTTCTTGACAACGGGGAACTTCTCGTCGATGCGGTCGAGGGTCTTGTCGCCTAGGGAGTCGACCTTCTGGACGTAGGGGGAGACATATTGGTAGGGTTTGGCGAAATAGGGAACGACGGGAGCGGCGAAGGTCTGGTAGGCGGCGTCGCCAAGCTTGATGGAGCGCTGGCCGTATTCGTTAGATTTGAAGGTATGGACGCCGTCGCTAATGAGGGGATAGTTGAGGAGATGCTGGGGTTGCGTTAGTTTGCGTCGCAAAGTGATGAATTTCTCGTAAATACCTGGACGAAAGCAGAGTACTGAGCAGCGCTCACGTCGCCATTGACTTGGTGAGACATGATGATTGTTGAGGATTGGTCGCGAGATTCGAGATAAAGTCAATTGCTCTGTCAAAATCGAGATGACGGGCCAATGGCAAGTAGTATAGAAGCTTGGAATTCGAGTCAGGTACCGCAATTTTGAAAGAGGGAGCTCTAGGTGGGATGGTGTAAGGTGGAAAAGTAGAGGAGATGAGAAGGGAAAGTAGGATGGTAGCAATTGAAGGGGACCTGCAGAGGCTAAAAGGAGCCAAATGAAGAAGGGGAGGCGAGAGTAGCAATGGAAGAAGAGTGTGTGTCTGTGTGTGTATTACGTCTGAGGTCAGAGGAGAGAGAGGAACGAGATGCTGTTGGTGGGACGCCACAGCATGGGAAGAAAGCCAATACTTACAAGCTCTTGGTGGTTAGACTTCAGGTGTCAGAGAACTCAAGAGACAGGGCGGAAGAGAAAGCGAAGAAAAGGGTCCTATCTTGGTTAATAAATGCGCTGGGTAGGTAGGGGGTAGACGAATTCCGGAAAGTAACCCACCTTTACAGGTATGGGACAACGAATACTGTATCAAGGTGCAGTGCAGCTTTTTTTTGCCATCGCGAGCATTTTGGCGATAGGTTGGGTCGTTTCCTAGCATGCAATTTGCATGTGCAAATGCGCAAACATGTGCTTGTACTCGACAAGGTATCTTGAGAGCTATTTTGGGTGGTGTGGGTACTTGACGTAGCTTGGATGGATACTAACTCAGATATTATCTTGTGGCTGATCCAACGACGCAGAATCATTTGTTTCTTGAGCCTCCCTTTGCGTCTTACATAGTACAGGACTGGGGGATTGTTGTATCTCCGGGATGATCCTCAACTTGATTTTTGCTAACTTCCAAGTGATATTTCAGCCACATACCTACACGTAGTACACTACCTACCTTTTGGTACTAACCTACCTGCTGGTACCTACTATCTTGACTGAACATCAGGGCAACATCAGCCAGTACAGGGCATTGGTGGGGTGCTGCCGCCATCTGACTTGAAGATAATGGTTCGACTCAGCCGCATGCCCTGGCTTTGCGTGCTCATTCCTCGTTTCATCGCTTTCCTCACATGGGTGAGATGGAGGCCCGGCAAGGCGGGAGCTCGTTAATTGTTAGGTACGTATCCTGCTACTGTGCTCCCGTCGCTTCCCGTCGCGTCCCTGCAGGCAGAGGCAGAGGCAGTCGCAGTCGCAGTCGCAGTCGCAGTCGCAAAGTGTTGATCTTCGTGACATGTGAAAGTGGCTCCCTCATCCCCCTCCCCCCACTCTCCAAGCAATAACGTTTTCCTTACTCCGACGCGACCAACACCAAGACTGCCTATCAATTCAACTCAACTCAAGCTCCCCAACAAAAGAGCTCAAGCTCCGTCCCCGTCCCGTCCATTTCTGAGCTTTTGCTCCTTTGCTTACAGTACAGCCATGACAATTCCCTGCATCAACGCCACGCGTCCTTGGCGTGGATCATAGATGAAGAGCGCTTGGCAAATGTCTGTGTTCATTTTGGGCGTTCCGGGATGGCATTGAGAAGGGCAAGATATTTATCATTCCGGGTCCGAGATACTGAGATATCCACTACCTCCAGCACCAACTTATCAATACAGTATCCTCTACCGGCTCGGACATTTGGCACATGAGTAGGGAGCGTTAACTTCTCTCCATGAAATTTACAATTGGCCATAGTTTCCGAATACAACGCAATGCAATGCAATGAATAACAAGATGCAACTCAATCTTCGTCATGATGCGTTTTGAAAGACGACGCTATTCCAAGTCCGTGATCCCTCGCATTGCAAACGCCCAGTCAGTGGCCAACCCTCATCTGTGTACAGTACTTCGTATTGCTTATCTCGGCTTTTTGAAGTCTTAGCTATCCGTCTATTCAACCCAGCAACGCCATGGAACAGCAATCGCTTCAGATCAGCGATTTCCTTCCCCCCTTGCTAGGAACCAATCGTCGCCTCGTTCAGTTTCAGCCAGGCACCTAACTGACATGACAGATATTCACCACTAAACCTTCTTGGTAACAGAGTAGCAATCCACGCATACAGAGGGGACTTTTTGTCACTCTATTGGCGCTGCCGCCATGTGAAGCATTCTCTTGATTCTTAGGCGAATCCAGGGCATTGATAAGAGACCTCCCATCCTGCTGCCCAACTTAGCGACAGTCAACCCAGCTGCTGCCGCGGTTAAGTTTGATGCCAGACACGAGCTTGACTCCCGGCCTCGGAACTCAACTCAAGTCTCAAGTAGAAAGAACAAATGTCGCTTCCAGAAAAGCGGCTCCGTCTCGTGGCCACGAACTCGATTCCTCTTTCGACCGCTTCTCCATAACCGCATCACGTTAATGGAATCGCTCTATTACCTTATCGACCGATCATCCAAGAGCTCCAAGGGTACCCCTGCTACGTGGCATGCGCTTCTTATTCCCCTGTCATTAATGTCGTCTTCATACAGTCCACCCGGGCGCTTTCACATGTCAGGAATTCGACGTCGAGTGATGAGTGACTGATCAATGGATTCATCAATTGATTAGACGTGGGTGCCCCCTTGAAAGTCTCAAGCAAACGGAGACACTTGTGTAACCCTGATCGACAGTATCCGTACGTATACTCAACGGCTCATTGCGCATGCTCGGCAACGCCAACAGTACAAAATCTCACGATCTTCTATCGTACTTAGTGACACCAATGCATTACGCCAGCATTCCTCTCTCTGATCCACACGGAACTTTTAGCAGCCATTAGTCTGCGCACAGCATGATCTACGAAGTGCCGACGACACTTTGCATTATTTTGATTTTTTTCTCATCACGACTCTTTTTCGTCTTCTGCAGTGAGAATGCTTCCCCCTCAGGCCTCGCCATCTGCGCCGCGTCATTTCGGCATATCGTGATCACGACAGTATGCATACGTACAATAGCACGCCGCTTTTCTGCATCTTTGGTGCGAGACATACGCGAACTTCAACGGCTGAGGGCACTCATCCTCTCAATATCACATGTCGAAGACCAATCAATGCGACGCTATCACTGTCCCTATCGTGATCGCGGGAGCTCAATCCCAGCACGATAGCTTCCGTCGGTTGATGTGGGCCTCATCTACACCTTGCATCTGGTTTTGGGTTAGTCAACAGCCCTACATAACTTGCATGTATATCCCTTCATCTGCCTCATGCGTGGAAGATCCGCTTGTTTTGATTGATCTGACTTACAAGGGCTCGTCGGATTATCTAAGGCCACATGCAAGACCCTCAAATTCGGCTGGTTTCCGACGATCAGTTTGTGGCCCTTCATCTGAATTCGCGCCTCTGCACTGCCACGGCGCAAACTATCCTGAAGTTGTGCAGATTCTTAAAAATCATACCGGTTTAGTTCATCTGAGCTGATGTTGAAGCGCACTTGCCGCATTCTGGGTTTGCAGACATACACAGGAGTTGGTAAAGCGGTGTCTACAGCCGCTCAAATGGTAGCAGCGGTATTTTCCATGCCGATTGCTTTGAAGATTTTCCAATGTCTCACATTAGCGCTTGCATTGAGGAACACTCCACCGTCTAAGAGACGGTTCGATGCGGATCATAATGTTGGCTTCTCAACTAAAAGGCTCGATTGGTTGCGTGCCCGGTTAATCAACAACCTACCTGGCCTCAAATTCTGTCAAAACGCAAGGATGATGAAATCATTGCACGAGATTGTCGCAAAACTATTGAATTCGGACAGAAGTGCGTTACCATCCAATGATATATGGTTATACCAAGTGGTACAAATGCTTAAAGCTTTTGTCATTACTTTGCTATATTATTGCGAAATTGGTTCTTTCATGGTTACTTTCAAATACCATACCATAACCAAAAATTTTCAACATGAAATTCTACAGTCTTGTCGTCTTTGCAATCTCTGTGAACCCATCTTTCGTTCGATCTAGCGATAAGGAGATTCATCTCCAGTGGTCACTATGTGATCGCGATGCTGAAGCTGTCCTTACGAAACTGGGCGAACAAGTCCGCCCACCTTACAAACGGAACCCGATCACCTATTTCGATACAATGCCCCCAACTCACGCCCAGCAAGGTGTAATGTTTCGTACAAAGACCAACAAAGGGGAGCCCTTTTCTGTCATCAAGGTCCGCTTCGATGAGAAACCAGAGCATATGCCTCCTGGTGCAGATTGTGTTTATGATCGATATGGAGACAACATTCCCTTCACCTGTGGACAGCGGTATCTCTTGGGCGACAAGACAAAGCGGATCTGGAGCAACGATCAGGTTCGGTTCGCTGAAGAATACGACGACATTGACTGGGATGGTCTTGTGCCCTATGGGCCTTATCCAGACGGCAAGTGGAAGTTGAAGATATTGGGACACAAAGCGAAGCTGGATGATGTGGTGGCCGGCTCACTACATTTAATGGAGATTGAACTGTCGACTCCCAAGGCTGGATCCGAGGGGGTTTACCGGCAGGTTACTGAATATTTGAGAAAACATGGAGTGGTGCTCTGCGATCCCCAGGCGTCAAAGACACTGCGGCTGTTTCATGATATGGGATACCTTGACCATGGCGATTTGGCTGGCGGGGAGCTGTAGCCACTTGAAGACATTGTGTCTGCTGCTTATTCTGCTGGATGACGGCATTTATGGTGCAGCATCTAGTATTAGGTCAGGACCTACCTAGGTACCTATCCTAGAACCTTTTCGAAGTTGTATAGGTACTTAAGGTAAAGTGCGCAAGTGCATCAGACAACGGCGGCCGAGCCGATTACAACTACCCTGATATGAAAAACCTTACAGAGAATGAGTACCAGAAACTCAGCCTCACAATAGACATACGCGATGTCCCTCTGGAATGTCCCTACGAAATGGTCAACGGACAAAGCGCCGTAGACCTGTGCAATAACTTCTCCAACCTAGCCAAATACCCAGACCTTTGGCCTGAGAGTACGAGACGCCTGATCAACATGTTCATTCTCCGCGAATTCTTCGTCATTACCGACAATGCAGCTTGGAAAGACTGGCGAAAACATCCCATCTATGAAGAGCGTTGCAGATTTTGCATGGCATCTACATCATCGACGATCCAGACATGAGAGTCCTGCTACGAATACAGAATCAACTGCGCGATGCTCTCAGAATGTGCAAGTACAACCGGACGCTTAATAACGAGCAGGAATTGATCAAAGTCATGATGGAGGAATGCGGTCGAGTAGATGATATAATGATGGAAGAGTGGCAGGAGCAGATGCGCATTGAAAGTGAAGAGTGGCTGGATTGGGATTCGAGAACCCTGCAAGAGATGGAAGAATTCCTCGACAGTCAACCTTATCCTGTCAATGAGGAGGAGGAGCAAGACGACTGAGGGTGGTGGACTGCCTCTGTAGTCTTAACTGTACCTAAGGTATAATAAATATCCTTAGGCAGATTCTAGGAGTACTCGCCAAAAATACAGAATTTAGGCCTTGTTCACCATAAATCTCCTCTTAAGGAATATATCTACCCTTAGGCTTGCGCCATCCGTCGAGTCATTCAAAGTTTGGACCTTTTTCATCCTAAGCTTCAGAAGAAGGGTGCCAAAATATCACAAATGAGACAAATTCGTAAGATTTGTGAGCTACCCAGATCGAGGGCACGGAGTACAGATAGAGAATTGTCTTTATATATCATTCATGTACGTTATGCAACTAAATTTTCCAATTCAACGCTTCCAGTTTTGAGGTCGGTCTTACGACAAAGGGACGATTCTACCATTTCAACGCCAGCGGAACAACAAAAAGCACGTACGAGAACTCTATTCGACCATCGACTTGCCAATCTCACTCTGCCAGTTCTCGCCTCGCTCAAAGCCATTGGAGTGTGTTTGGTAGTCGAAGAGAGCCTTGGCCACTTCCTCCTTGGAGGTGAGGACAAAGGGACCGTATTGGATAACGGGCTGGTCAAGAGGAGTGCCTGCAATAAGTGCTTATCAAGAGGTTAGCATGTATAATTACATAGAAGAGGGTGTTAGACATACCCAGTCGTGCGGACTTAGATGCACCGGCATCAACCTCAAAGTGAACAACATCACCTTCAGGCTCGAAGACAATGTTGTGATATTGCTCAACAACACGTCGCTGGTCATCCTTGCCAACAATGATATCTCCCTCGAGAGTGTATGCAAAGGCGTTCCAGTTAGCGGGAAGGGGTTGGGTGATTTTGCCTCCAGGGCGGATCTCGATGTCGAGGAACCAGACAGGCGTATAGGCGAGATCCTTGACTGAGTCGATGCCGTGGCTCTGGCCCGAGATAACCTTGACAGTGACCTTGTCGTCGTCGATCTTGGCAATGGGGATCTCGGAGCCGCGAAGATCACGGTAACGAGGCTCGCAGGCCTTGAGCTCCTTAGGAAGATCGACCCAGAGCTGAAGACCAACGTTTGCACTGCCGTCGGCGTTTTGCCGGGGCATCTCTGCGTGCATGATACCTAGGAAATGTTAGTAATTGTGCCTGTCTTAAACTTGAAACGAGAGGCGCGATGCGTACCTTTTCCAGCAGTCATGAACTGGAGATCGCCAGCGGAGAGTGTACCCTTGTTCCCGGCAAAATCCTCATGGTCCATTCCGCCCTGCAGGAGATATGTGATAGTCTCTTGACCACGGTGAGGATGGTCTGGGAAACCAGCGCCAGGCTTCACAGAGAAGTGATCAAGCATAAGGAAAGGGGAAAAGTTGCGAAGCTGGGGCGTTCCAATTGAGCGACGAACGCGAGCACCGGCGCCTTCAGATTGCTCAACGGCAAGGAAGGCCTTACGAACAGCTCGATGGACGGACATTTCGGTAGCGTAAAGGTGATGATGGTCTTTGTGCGGAGTGTTGATCTTGTGAAAAGACAGAGGCGTGAAAGCCTTTAAGAATTCAAAGTTCGATGTTGCTGTGTCCTTGATACGATTTTGGAACAAAGCAAGAGCTGCTAGAGCGACGAATGCTGGAATGAAGATGGATCGGAAAAGGGTCATGACCACGGAGGGCGGCTGAGGATGGGGATTTATATACCAAGAGGAAACGAAAAGGTTGGATGGACAAGATGAATTTGCAAGCACGACAAATGCAGGGTCCTACGAGTAGAAATACATAGAATAAGCCATTGGATCGAATTGAGCCGTAGTGGAGGTTAGAGATGTTTAGTCAATGTTACATCAGCAGCTAAACTGTGGTGGTTTGGTTTGAACTTTGCAATGCGCCCCGATATTATGGTTTGCTAAGGCTGACCAACATGAGAAATGTCTAATAAGTGGAGTGGAGTAAATGACTAACCAACAATTATCCGTATTTCCGGTAATTGCTTGCATTCTTTGAAGAATAGAAAAAGATAGAAAGAAGACGAGAAACTAGTAGAACTGATGAGGATAAAGGGTGGAGCCTTAAATATAATTATCCTAGATTACTAGTAATAAGCTTATTATGACTTAACAGTTACCTAATAAATGCGTTCTTGGCTTTTATCAGTTCAAACCAAAAAATACTCCCAGTGTCTCAACACCATCTTATCCTTTGCCATACTGATCAAGTCACGACCAATATGCAATTGTGAAAAAGATTATCTATTACTATTTCTCAATGAATGCGAGAATCGAAGTCCACCACCGAAGTTAGGCCGTAGGCCGGGTATCACCACCATCCCAGAACCCATGTAACCATGAGGACGACACAGGCCTGGTGTGACGACAGCACAAGTCTGCCGCCTCGCGTCATCATCTCCCATGCCAGCGTCCCCTTCCTAATCGTCACAAACAGCATAAAGATCCCATCCGTTCTAACATCGCGTCGTTTCCATTAAAGGAGAGATAAGCCGTATGCGTCATTAAACCCTCGAAAAACCTGACCCGTCATGTCCATTCATTCCATTTCACCATTATGTGAAGATTTTTCCGCAAACCGACTCCCTGCACCGAGGAAATATGCTAAGGGTCCCAAAAGATCGAGGTACAGGCGTGAATTATGTAACAAACATGTGCAACGTAAAAGCATCAAGCATCAAATTATGGTCCATCCTTCAATTAAAGGAGGAGCATGGCAATACCGGCAGCGGCAATAACGCCAGCAGGGGCACCAGTCATCTGAGCAGCAGCCTACATAAATGTTAGTGATTTGTAAACGGATATGTGCATATGTAAACTCACAGCGTTGCCACTGCCAGTGGTAGTGGCAGAAGCCTCCGTGCCGGTAGCATCAGTAGCACCCTCAGTAGCGGTGGAGGCGTCAGTAACCGTCTCCGAAACCGATCCAGACTCAGAACCGCTGGTAACGGTGGTGAGAGTTCGGACAACCTGAGTGCCGTCGGTGGTGAAGGTGGTGACCTCAGCGGATTTAGCAGAATCGGTAGAGGCGGTTTCAGTTACGAGGGTCCTGACGATCTCAGTACCGTCAGAGGTGAGGGTGGTAACCTCAGCGGACTCGGCCTCAGATGTCTCGGAGGCGATGGTCGAGACGATGGTGGAACCGCCAGAGGTGAAAGTGGTGACACGGGCACCGCCGAGGATAGCCTTGCCGGTGGTGGTGAACTCATCTCCCTCAGAGTTGGTGAGGACGCTGGTGTAGGTGCTCACGGAAACGTCCTTACCAGCGTCGGAGCCAGTAGCAGTGCCACTAATGGTGGAGAGAGCAGAGGTGATGGTGGAATCGCCAGAGGTGAGTGTGCTGAGAACGGTTCGAACGGCGCCAGAGCCAGTAGCAGTGGCCGAAACCTCGCCAGAAGCACCAGTAGTGATCTTGACACCAGCTCCTGCGAAACGTTAGATACATGATATCTTTGGGAAGATCAGGGAAACTTACGGCGGCAAAGCTCAAGACCATAGTTCAGGACCTGGGCGGCCTGCTCACCACTGCAGATAGCAGCGGAGCAGTCACGAAGACCGTAGATGAAGTCCTGGTTGGTGCAGAGGCAGCTAATGTCGCCAGAGCCACATCCAAGCTCCTTAGACTTCTCGGCGCTGACCATGTTGCCGGCGCAAGTTTGCTGCTCCTGATTAGCGGTGCGCTGTTTGGGCTTCTTGGACTAGCACTTACACCACACTGGGGGAGGTCGTTGGAGCTCTGGGCAACGGCAGTAGCAGCCAGGCCGAAGATGGCGAGGAAAGTAGACTTCATCTTGATGATTTTGATTGATCGCGGATCTGTGTAAAGTGGTGAATTAGTTGAGCTCTGCGAAGTTTGTAACGACAGTAAGAAGGCGATGGTGAACGAAGGTATGGTTGCGAGCGAGTTAGGCAAGCGAGGTCAACGAGGGGAAGATACGCAGTGAATCACCGCCAACAGCCGAAGAGATGACCCGTGAATAAAAGAGTGCGAGCGTTGGCGGCCTGCTCCTGAGGCACGCGAGTAATGTTTGCGTGAGACAAAACAAGGGAACGTGCATCACACAAGATATGGAAAAGCCGAGAACAAAATGTGTGTAGCTCAGAGCACCTCGTAATGCGATATTCAATGTTCGCGTTCCCGTGCCAAGTCACACAAGCGCGGAGCTGGAAATAGGCAAACTTATTGCCAAGCAAGAAAAAGGTACCAGCGAAGAGGGAGAATGTAGCTAGAATAACAGCCAAAGACAGTAACTTACCGTGATGGTAACAGATATGTGACTAGGGCACAAACGAAGGTGATCAATCCCGTATGAGAGTGAGACGAAGTGAGACTGGCCTGGAGGCTGGAGGTTGGGAGATGAACTCGAGTTGAGTTGTTGGAGAGAGGATGTTTGAGGTGTTGGAATGAGAAATTCTCAGTGTTGATATTGAAGTGGAACAAGAGGAAGGGCGAGGAGGAAGCTGTAGCTTTAAAGGCAGGAAGGAGTGGAGGGCAGGCGGGAGCCAAAATCTTGATCTTGGCCTGACAGTTGCTTGCTTTGCAGGAGCGAGCAGTGCTTGCCGGCTGGTAAGGCAGGTGCAGGCAGGGTACCTTGCCTAAACAGTATGTTTCCGAGCTTGGCATTGACGGTCTGGCAGGGCAAGCACGGCACGCACGGCCTTGCCTACGTCTCTCAGACTTACACTCGAAGGAAGCTTCCATCACATCACAAATTGAAGCGCAAATCTGCACCAGGCCTGCTAGTACCCCGGTGCTTGGCTTAGACTGCAGGGGAGCACGGGAGGGGCCAACGCTAAAACCGTAGTGGCAGGGTGGAACTAGATGTCCACTCCGCTGGGCCCGGACTGTCAAAGACACAGGCCAGACACTCGCCCGGAGGCCCCCCCTCCCCCCATGTAGGTACCTAGATTATGATGTTGATGCTCGTCAACGACAGAAGGATATTACGATGAGCCAAGCAATTTCTCATGTAATTTTGCTCCGCCATTTTGATTGAGTCAATGCAATCAACAGTTATCCAAATCAGACGTCAATGCCGTAATTTGAGATACACAATGAGGTCAGAGCATGAGGTGTAGAGGAGACCCGTTACCCCTGTCAACAGCGTGGAGCGACTTTTACGGCAACTTGACCACGTCAGTGACGGTGTAAGTACTTGCGAGAGTACTTGCGAGAGTCTCACAGTTAAAGTTCTCACGCATTTTGAGATTCCTGTATTTTGATGGGCACGGGTCCCTTTGACTTCACCAACAAGATTGTCGACAAAATTCAAAGCATGTAGACGTAAAGCCACTTGGAAAGTTTCGATATCAATGAAAACTACCTACTGTTCTAAAGTTGCAGTAGAAACATCCATACATGAGATGCGAGCAAAAGGCAAAAAGGTGGGTGGTAACTGGGTGGGCTGCCACGCTTTGTAGATCGCCAACCACCCGCATCGGCACCCACATCATGCGCACGGGGCTTGAAACCAGACGGGATGGGATGTTGTTGAGCTAGAACACATTGATTTTCGCATGTATCGTAGTTCAACCCGAAACTCGATGTCCTCATTTGGTTTGCCAATAATCTTAGATAGTGCGTACTACTGATTGTGCTCCTATCCCTAGCCCAACTTTCGGATACTGTAGCCTCCTAGTTGAGTCGGTCCTACCACCAGTACAGTACAG
Organism: Fusarium austroafricanum; assembly: GCA_012932025.1. Taxonomy (NCBI): domain Eukaryota; kingdom Fungi; phylum Ascomycota; class Sordariomycetes; order Hypocreales; family Nectriaceae; genus Fusarium; species Fusarium austroafricanum. The sequence goes on along the minus strand of JAADJG010000805.1, from coordinate 7,391 downwards.
CTATGGAGGCAAAGACACCACCGGAGCTGACGAGGCAGCAGAAAACTGGATTGAATTGCTTTAGTTCTCATCTATGACGAAGCTCTTTGGGCTACCTGCCTTCCTCAACACGCCGTGAAAAAAAAAAAAATTTGCCGAGCCGGATCACGGCCACCTCAGAGCGAACAGAGATGAAAGAAAGCGGGTATGACGATTGCCAACAACTATACCCTGTTTGCCCAGATCAGTCTAATTGATGCTGTGTTATATTCCTGCCACAGCAACCTCCCTCTTTACCAAGCAATCCCAATCAAGTATCACTGTTTCATCTAAATCATTATCCCGGATCTCCATCTTCCATCGACCACTCGTAATTCATAGTAGGTGTGATATCGCATCTCCAATTAACCACAATGAAGTCAATTGTCGTTGGCCAGTGTCGCAACTGCTCGCTCCGATTGGCCTTACCCCCCTGCACTAATCCATCCTTGGCAAGCACCCAAAGCAAGCTGAGGCCCTAGGTACTCTACCTAGCCTAGCCAACTCTCGATTCCCTGGCAACCGGGAAACGGAATCATCTGTTCTGTTCTTGTTCCTCTATTTCCATTGGGAACGAGCCAACTTGCTTGTCGATTCTTGAATCAGATGAGATGGTGGTACGTACATGTCGTCTCAGGAACAGACAAGTGCAATTCATGCCTCACACCCACCTGGATTGCTATTTGTTGCTTGTCGTTCGTTGGTGTAATCATGACAATCTCACTCGGTCTTCATTTCGCATTGTTTGTGATTGTGTCTTATCCGGTTTTCGCTTCATGTTACAGCGACCTTTTCCTCAATCCTGATCTTTTACTCATGTCGGTCTACCCCACTAGAACCACTTTGTTTGGTCCCACTTCGTATCCATTGACAACTTTCATCCAACCCTGTGATGCTCTTGTTCTCAGTTCCCTGTTCAGCTGGCGTTGATGAACTGTCCCCAGACTAGCCGCTCAACGGGCCAAGCCACTCAAGCCACAGGCCAAGCGAGCCAAGAACGCCAGGGTTAGGACCAACTGGCGGGCCCCTGATGTCATCGATCGCATCATCGTCAGCTTTTTTTTTGGTTTCTTCGATGGCCCAAGCTTCTACCCCAGTCAAGGGTTTCCAAGCTTAGAGGCCCTGTCGAGCTGGACGGACCAGGCCTGGGCCTTGGCATTGACCTTGAGTCTTGAGCTTTGCTCAACATTGGGTATCTGTCAATCCTCACTTCGTCACTCGCCACGCTCCGCTTCTTGGGAGTTTCATTTTCATCTCAATACCACGTTTTCGATCCGTCAGTTCTGACGACCTCAAGGGACGTTCAATTTTGTTTCATGTTCCATTTCTGATCTTTTGCTGTCTGATCTACAGTTAATCTTATCGAGATGCTTAACTAGGTATCTAGATACCCAGGTAGAGAGCGACAATTATCGGGCTTAGACCCCGATCAACGACTTTGAGAACCAGCCACCATCTAACCTCCATCTCAGCTCACATATCGTGGCTGGCTCTCCCTGCTGCGTTGCCATGTCTCACTTTGTCCAATTCGGCAGACAACTGAGATGGCCCCAACCCTCCCTTTTGATATTTCGTGGTCCAACCGCGAGGTGCGACTTTACCCTATGTCGAGAATTGAGTTGCATTCGTAACCTGTAATCATTACATCCAATCACCGTACATGTCTTAAGGGCAGAAAATTGCCCAATATGGTATGTTCTAGCGTGGCTACTGTATACTGTTGCAACTCAACCCAGGTTGAATACTGCCCGAGTGTTCGTTCAGCTTTGTTGTCGATTTATTGATGCATGCACTCTCTGGCTAGACTGTTGTTGATCGCCAAATGCAGTTGAGCCTGTGGAGTCCGGCTTTGGAGCTACGGCAAGTGTGCCGCTTCTACTCCGTACGGATGAAAGACCACCAGCAATCTTTAAAGTTCTAGGGACACTGGCTGGCTGGCTGGGTTCATGCACACCGGACGGGACGATCAGGCCTTCACCCTCAACCTAATTTACAGCCCCATTAACGCCAGATTACCGTACGATCATCATCACAGTGTCAGCCATCACAACATGTTCAAAAGTTATCATCATTCAAACACCATCGGTAAAGTCACATCGAGGCTAAGTATTCGAGGATAAGATATTATTCAATGCAATCAATGCGCAAGCATCAACACGACTATCTAAGTCATAGCAACTGCAACCTCAAGAGCAGGCCTCCGTGTCTCGATATCATTAAAATAACAGTACTCCAGTATAAGTATGCCCAAGGGGGATCGCTGCCGCCCAAGATACCCATACGTAACCAAACATAAAGTTCCAAGCCACATTTACCTTCCTTCGCTGTATCGTATCATGCCTTCCAAAACATGCCATCGTTTTCAACTCATCCATTGTCATAAATACACATGCTAAACAGCTAACGCTGTTGTCTAACCACTGCACATGATGCAGGATTCGGGGTCTTCAATGCTGCCTGCCAAACAGTTAATTTTTAGTCCAATGATTAGAAAAGGTGCCCGTCACTTACATTGCAAGACTGCCTCCGAGTAGATGTCGCGCTCACGATCCTCGTTGTTCTTGTCTTGATCCTCGGACTGAGGGTTCTTCTTGACGCCCAACTCTTCTTCTTGAACCTTCTCAGCAGGCTCGGTGGGGAGAGCCTTTGGGCTACCACCCTCCGCGACATCAGCCTTGATGGTGGGCGCGCGTCCAGGAACAGTAGCACTACCGTTCAAGCCCTGGCTAGGTGTGCCATTCAGGCCGCTGTCCTGGGAGCCAGTCCTGCTACCATTCAGTCCAGTACGTCCCATAGCTGAAGGCGAGGACATGAGATAGCTTGAACCAGCTGGAGGAGCGCGCTTCTTCAAGGGCTTGATCTGAGCAGAGCTAGAATCGGCAACCTTGAGAGCTTGCTGGTCAACAGTGAACTGGATAGGAGCGGCAGCAGCCTGTGTGCGAAGGTAGTACATGCCGGTCTTGAGACCAAGCTTCCAACCTGCAAAGTGCATGCTAGTAATCTTGCCCATCGTGGGGTCCTTCATGTGAATGTTGAGGGACTGAGACTGATCAATGAAGGCACCTCGGTCAGCAGCCATCTGGACAACCTGGCGCTGAGAAATTTCCCACACAGTCTTGTACAGAGCCTTGACATCAGCAGGAATATTGGGGATGTTCTGAATGGAACCGTTCTCGGCAATGATGCGGTTCTTCATGGCATCAGACCACAGACCCATGTCGACAAGGTCCTTGAGCAGCCAGGGGTTGACGACCTGGAACTCGCCTGCGAGAACTCGTCGCTGGTAGATGTTGGAGGTGTAGGGCTCGAAGCACTCGTTGTTACCCAGAATCTGCGAGGTACTGGCAGTAGGCATGGGAGCAAGGAGCAGACTGTTGCGGATACCGTGTGTCTTGACCTCCTCTCGGAGAGTCTCCCAGTCCCAGAGGTCAGACGGCTTGACATTCCACATATCGAACTGGAGAATACCCTCAGAGGCGGGTGAGCCCTTGAAGGTGGAGTAAGGACCCTCCTCCTTAGCCAGCTGCACGGAAGCAGTCAGGGCAGCGTGGTAGATGGTCTCAAAGATCTGCTTGTTGAGCTCACGAGCCTCGGGTGACTCAAAAGGCATGCGCAGGGCAAGGAAAGCATCAGCAAGACCCTGAACACCGAGGCCAATGGGTCGGTGGCGCATGTTGCTGTTGCGAGCCTCCTGAACGGGGTAGTGGTTCACATCGATGATCTTGTTCAAGTTGCGAATCACAACCTGACTGACCTCATGCAGCTTCTTGAAGTCGTAGCAAGCTTCATCATAGTTGATGAAAGAAGGCAGAGCTAGAGAGGCAAGGTTGCAGACAGCGACCTCATCAGGGGCACAGTACTCAATGATTTCAGTGCACAGGTTGGAGCTTCGAATGGTACCAAGGTTCTTCTGGTTGCTCTTGCGGTTGCAGGCATCCTTGTAGAGCATGAAGGGGTTTCCAGTCTCGGTCTGGGCCTCGAGGATGGCATACCAGAGCTTCTGAGCCTTGATGGTCTTGCGACCCTTACCCTCCTTCTCGTATTTCTCGTACAGGGCCTCAAATTCCTCACCGTAGCAGTCGGCAAGGCCAGGGCACTCGTTGGGGCACATAAGAGTCCAGTCACCGTTCTTTTCAACACGCTTCATGAAGAGATCAGGGATCCAGAGGGCCAGGAACAGGTCACGGGCGCGGACCTCCTCCTTACCGTGGTTCTTTCGAAGGTCAAGGAACTCAAAGACATCAGAGTGCCAAGGCTCGAGGTAGATGGCAAAAGCACCAGGTCGCTTGTTACCACCCTGGTCGACGTAGCGGGCGGTGTTGTTGAAGACACGCAGCATAGGAACAACACCGTTGGATGTACCATTGGTACCGGCGATGTAGGAGCCTGTGGCACGGATTCGGTGCACGTTCAGGCCAATACCACCAGCCATCTTGGAGATCATGGCACATGTCTTAAGAGTATCATAGATACCCTCGATACTGTCGTCCTTCATATCAACCAAGAAGCAAGAGGACAGCTGAGGCTGAGGAGTACCAGCGTTGAAGAGAGTGGGGGAAGCATGTGTGAAGAACTTGCTGGACATGAGGTTGTATGTCTCCAAGACACGTTCAATATCATCACCCCAGATACCAACAGACACACGCATGATCATGTGCTGAGGGCGCTCGACAATCTTACCATCAATCTTGAGGAGGTATGATCGCTCCAAAGTCTTGAAGCCAAAGTATTGGTATTGGAAGTCGCGGTCATAGACAATGGCGGAGTCTAGCTCCTCCTTGTGTCGCATGACGCACTCATAAGTCTCCTTGGAGATCATGGGTGACGGCCGGCCGTTTTTGGGGTTGACATAGTGGTAAAGGTCGCTCACAACGGCGGACCATTGCTTCTTGGTCTGCTTGTGAAGGTTGGAGACGGCAATACGGGCCGCGAGGATGGCGTAGTCGGGATGTGTGACAGTCATGTACGCAGCAGTCTCAGCAGCCTGGAAAGTAAATTAGCTTGTGGTTGGAGTACTCATCATTAAGGGACAACTTACAAGATCATCCAATTGCACGGTCGTGACACCGCCATAGACACCGGAGATGACCTTTTGGGTGATGGCAACGGGGTCAACGTGGTCCATGTCGAGACCGTAACACAGTCTCGAGACACGAGCAGTGATCTTGTCGAACTGGACACGCTCTTGGCGTCCGTCTGGTCAAATTGTTAGTCATCATGAGTTGCTTTGTGGCCAGATCATACATACCTCGCTTTCTGACGAACATGATGGCGGATGAGGGAGTATGAGGCGGGGAGATCGGGAGTGAGGTGGTGGCAGGATTTATTCCTGCTGATAGAAGCAATTAAAAGACAGGGGAGCGTCTAGAGGGTATTGGCGCTTGGTTGAGAGGGAACGTGAGAATTATTACAAGATTCGTTGTGTTTTGTTGTGGTTGTTGAGGAGATGAGAGAGGAGAGATGCAAATTTCGCGTGGATGGTCGATGTGGTTTTAAGGGAGTCGCGTCCAGAGACGCGACGCCAAGTTCTTAGCGCGACAAACAGTGACAGGACGCCACAATCCATTAATCAAGGCCCCGCCTGAAACCTGAGGCAACGCCCCGTTTGATGCCGTGACAGGTAGAAATGGCTGATCATGTTGACGATTCGGCTGAGATATAGGGGCTTAGTAGACTCAATTATTCGTTAGAAGACAGAATGACTGTGGCATGTAGTAAACCTATACATTTTGCGCCTGTACTGCACCAAAACTCTTCCTCCCCTTTCCCCCATCGCGGCTTCGCGTCCCCTAGTCATTTTGCGTTGCTCCAGCGTTGGTGGGGTTCAAATGGGGGGCAGATATCGGCGCGAAATCACGTGAAGCCTGCCTATGCAAATTATCAATTGTCTCTAGTGATCTCGTAAGCAAAAGGCAGTGGAATTACCTGAGCTTGGACCTTGGACAGGTTGATGGGAGGATGAGGCCTTGGATCAAAGCGTAGAACAAGCAACCAATCAACACCTGAGACTGAGACTGCCTTCCCATTTTACGTTCTTAGGTCTAAAAAAAGGCATCTAGAAATTACGGTTGCAAGGCAGCAAGAGACTCAGTGACTCACGCTCGAGTCAAGTTTGACGGGCAAAAGACATTCAAAATCAATGACATCGAGACGTCTCTTTCGCTGCTTTCAATCTTCATTCACACACGTTTTCAGGACTTCAAGGCTCAGATTTCAAGCCTCACATTTTCGCAATATGGCTTCGGCTTCAGTGCCTCAGCCTGTTGAAAGCTCCAGTTACAAACCCAGGTACATCGATGTATGTCAATTCACTCATTTATATCCAACTCCACTAGATATCGATGTCCGTCATCAGATTCCATTAACACATGACGCTGCCAGTAGATTGGTATCAACTTGACCGATCCTATCTTTCGAGGCAGATATCACGGCAAGGAGCGACATCCCGATGATCTCGATGCTATTATTGGACGAGCTCGTGAAGTTGGCTGCACAAAACTGATTGTGACCGGCTCAGACCTCAGCAACTCTCGAGATGCCCTTAGCCTTGCCAAAGATTATCGTGAGTCTCACCCCTGCTTATCAATCTGATAAGAAGACTAACCCTCAGCCACAGCTGGGACTATCTTCGGAACTGTAGGCATTCATCCCTGTAGCAGCTCTGTGTTTAGTGAAGCGGGCCCTTCTCATGAGTCTGAGCACACTACACCATGCGATCCCGATCCTTCAACTCCGGTCTCGGAAGAGCACCCTCCTTGCCCAACAAAAACCGAGAAACTGATCGCAGACCTTACATCTCTCGTGACAGAAGCTCAGGCCTCAGGCCAGCAGAATCTTGTTGCCATGGGTGAGTTCGGTCTTGACTACGACCGTCTGCACTATTGCTCCAAGAACATTCAACTCCATTCCTTCGCAGCGCAGCTTAAGGTTGCAGCCTCGATATCTCCTCAACTTCCCCTTTTCTTGCATTCGCGCGCAGCTCATGGTGACTTTGTTCGGCTGTTGAAAGAAGCATTTGGTGAGAAACTGGAGAAGCTTGAGAAGGGCGGCGTGGTACATAGTTTTACTGGTACTGTTGAGGAGATGCGCGAGTTAATGAGTCTGGGGCTGTATATTGGCATCAATGGATGCAGCTTCAAGACTGTTGAAAATTGTGCGGTCGTCAAGGAGGTTCACCTTGATCGTCTCATGATCGAGACGGATGGGCCATGGTGCGAGGTCCGGCCAAGCCACGAGGGCTACAAGTACTTGATCGAGAAGAAGGAGAAGCCTGCTCCTCAGAGTGAGCTGAATGAGGCGGCCGTCACCCCTGAACCCACGCAGAAACCACAAAAGCAGACCAAGAGGAACCAGAAGAAAGAACCCGAGGTCCC
>JAADJG010000802.1:0-66423 GCA_012932025.1 Fusarium austroafricanum | reverse complement strand
CAGACTTGGGTGCCGGCACCCATCGCTCAACAGCCCATTCCTGGGGCTTGCAAAGATGTGTCCGGCTAGTTCCACCCTGAAAGTCAAAACGGACCAGTGGCCAAATGCGCGAGCTTACTTCCGTCCAGCTCCTTTCAAAGCCAACAACACAGCCTTGAGATCCGTTCACGAGTTTCTCGTCGATGTTTTTGATGAGCATAACTTGTGCTCCCTCCTTCAATGTGAGAGACTCTGGGGCTATACAACCTCTTAAGAGAGATTTTCGGGCATCATCGTCTGCAAGCTTCCCACCATCTGCCGCAATGTAGTCATGGGATACTAAGGCCTTGATTTCTTCCAGTCGCCTTGTGTTCGCCTGGTCTGCTTGTCGGCGTAGCGGGAAGAGCTCAGTGGTCTCTACGCCGTCTTTTGCCACAGGTCTGTGCAAACCTTGGAATTTCTGAATAGTTGCATGGGAGAGACGGCCTTCTCGGATCTCGTTCAGCATTTCGGTAAACTTGGTATCTCTTTGTCGATAGATTTGACTGAGATTGATGGTGTGTTGGATAGCTTGATCCCATGCTTTTGCCTCGAAGCAGAACTTTGGAGTCCCATCGTCCGCGCCGTTGACCACTGGCGGAAGCTGGAGAAAATCGCCACAAAGGACGAGCTGTATGCCTCCGAAGGGTATGTCTTTCTTTTTATCTCTTACCTCACGGGCGATCTCGTCGAGTTTGTCGAACAGCGCGCAGTTAATCATGGAGATTTCATCAACAATCAAGACCTTGACGGATCGCCATCGTTCTTGCAAGATTGTGGTTGTCATGATGTCTTGAATGAGCTGCTTGGTAGGCGCTTGACCGAGGCCAATTCCTGCAAATCGATGAAGTGTCGTGCCGCCGATATTCACAGCTGCTAGTCCCGTGGAGGCTGTCACAGCCACGCGCTTGTCGTCTCTGTATTTTGTCGCTAGGCCTCGGATAATCTCCTTCAGAAGAAACGACTTGCCAGTGCCTGCAGGGCCCGTAAAGAAGACACTCTTTCCCTTCTTCACCACGAGGTCGAAAACAGTCTTTTGGTCTTCGTCCAATATTGACTTCTTTGTAGCCTTATTTGCAGAGCTCGAACCCAAAGTAGCGTGCATCTTCTCGCGTAGTACTTGGTTTAGTCTCTCTTCCTCTGAGTGAAGATCCGATCCATCGTGATGCTTAGATGCTGGTTTATGTCCCCGTTTGGCGAGTTTCTTTGCTAGATCACGCGCAGTGGAGATGCTCATAGATGGGATACAAAAACGTCCCGTTACCCCAACTAAAACCAACGAGCCCATCTGCGCAAGGCTCCGAGCACGGTAAGCTGCCGCAATATATTAGATATTTCACCTATATCATATATTTGATGCACTTACATCCTCGTATCTGGCCCGCCCAAGGCGGCGACATTGTCATAGAGGTATGAGACAGGATATCCTGTAACTGTTCTATGAGAGAGGGAAGGTCCGTGTAAGAACAACACCAAAAGCCCCACAAACTGTCAGAGTCTACTCCGTAATAGGTAAAGCCTAGCTTATGTAATACCCTTTATCTGAACTCTAGCTCCATCTATTGAGGATTACTACATATGCACACATATTCCTGAGCAGACACAAAAGCACTATTTTGCTTCCTTCCAACATGGGACTATCACCCATCGCAATTTTCATCAACAGTCGTATCGAAGTCCTGATACGGACAGATCACTCTGTCATATACGCCGACAAGGCTGAACCCAACGTCGTCCTGAAGGCGGAAACCATATGGATTGATGGGAAGCCTTACGGGCCGCCATCAACAGTGGAGCAGACCAATCAAGACCTCCTTCGCGAGCACCACATCTACCAGGCTATCGGTGACCACCAGCACATTACGAGATGCTTCGACCTCGTCTACGACCAGCATAATAATGCCATCGCGCTAAAGCTTGAACGTGCACCTAAGGGCAATCTGCGGCACTTCATCGAGGAAACTCGAGAGATTCCTTCAATGCATAGGCGCCTGGAGATGGCTGCCAACTTTGCTAAGAGCGTCGCATATATCCATTCTCGTGGTGTCATTTGGGGGGACCTTTCCACTCGGAATGCCCTTATATTTAGCGACGACAGCCTTAAGCTCTGCGACTTCGCCAGCTCTGCCCTTGAGAACATATATCCTCAATTTGGGATCCATACATACGAGCCAGGTTACTGTCCTGCCATGCCGGAAGGCGTAGTACGTGCATTGCCCATGATGCAACGAGAATTATACGCTCTAGGCTCGGCTATTTACGAAATCACTGCATGGAAGTTTCCGTATGCAGAGATCAGTGGTGATATATGGGACATTGTTGAGAGCGGCACGATGCCTGTTATAGGTGAAAACAATGTGGCTCATGATATTATCACGCGATGCTGGAACTTTGGGTACGACTCTGCAGAAGCCGTCGCAGGTGACTTGACCGCTGCTCTCGGGAGGATGAGGGATGAATGAGTCAGGTTCCAAACACATGGCTATGGCGAGAAGGAAGCATGGTTCTCATCCAGCATGTTTGTCAAGTGTCTGGCTTCAGGATGATAATGGATCATGTTAGTCCTTTTGGTGATTTCCCGCACATTCCCAACCAACACGGCAGTAGGCTCCAAACCATAACTTCCATGATTTTCCAATCTGCCGGTTTGTGGTGAGGATGTTTGGGAGTTTCTTGCTGGAGAACATCGCGGTGATGAAGGGAGAAACAGTTTGGAGCTGCTGGGGATAATCAATCACGATGCAAACAATATCGTGGATACTTTCAAGGGTCTCGCGAATTCCACTGTAGGTCTCCTTTCCTTCCCCTAGTCGATGCCGCTCTCGCCGTTCCAGGAACTTGGTGATGAAATTAAGGGACCTGATGGAACCAAAGGATTCTCCACCGTACCTGGGACGTTGACGTTACTTAGCTGTTTGTAAGCCGATGCCAACTCTTTAGCAAACTTTCGATAGTCAGCTTTGAGTTTGTGCCAAATCTCGCTTAGAAAAGCCGCCTTAGGTTCTGTTGCCTTAGTGTTTTCGACCAAACCGTGGATTTTGGCCGTCAATGTAAGTCTGCAATCCTCTGGGATGAGAGGACCAGACATGTTTGTTGATACAAATTTGATGTTCGAAATGTTGAGAGTGTAAAAATACGAGGAAAATAGTGTGATGTTTGAGAGCAAACGGTTACGGAGAAATGGCAAGGGAAATGTGAAAGTGGGTAAGTGGGTAGGGCCAAACGGACTCATGAGCCAACATATGGGTCTGTGATACACGAGACTGAGTCCCATTGGACTGCCTTTCAGCTGTGGAATAAGATGCAAACAGCTGGCTATGAAACGGAATAGCAACCAACAATGTAAACCGCCAGTCTAGGAAACATGCTAGCAACCAGATCGAAGTATAAATTTCAGCTCAGTGTCGCCTTGGGGGTCGTCTTTTGAACCCAACATCATCTTTTCTTACAACCTACGAAGGTCTTCTCAAGATGGAGACATCCTACGAGGACTATGTTCGCCAGCGAGCACAAAAAAACCCTTGCCTCAACTCTCTCGTCGACTACCTACAGGAGACGCCCGGTACTGTATGCAAGGGATATCTGATGTTTACTGATTCAGCATCAGTATCAGCGTGTCACTTTGCAGCAGATATGATACCTGAAATCTCTCGGCCAAGCCCCGTGGAAAGTACACGACTAGTGTTGATGGAGAATATTCACTCAACTAGTATTTGCCAGTTGGGGGAGCAACTTGGTATCGATCCCATGTTCTTTGCTGGCCATGTCACTACCGATCTACAGGATATGGAGAACGCGTTGCTGCCACCATCTCTGACGACATTGCCATCTACTTCTGCGGAGAGAGGATACATCAACATCCACTATCAACAAGTCTTGGACTTGGGAAGTTCGGCCCTCTTCGAGGACGCCCCATGCTCTTTGAAGACCGATGACAACATATCCCGGAATGTTCGACTTTTGCCCCCTCTTTCTGGAAAGCAAATCGGTCTTGTCCAGAGCTGCTGCTCCATAATTGTCAAGAAAATTGGGAATGTGCAGATTGGTGAGTTCATCTCATCCTTAACTGATAGAAAACACAAGATGCTGACCTTGACTGAAGGTTTGATCCTTGTTGACCCTCCTATCAACCGCGTCTATAAGACCACTGAATCTGGATCCCAACAAATCTATGACGCGAAGCGACTCCACGGAGGGCTGGAGGATTTTACACATCCGGCAACTTTCGATACTACTGCCGACCAAGAAGAAGAGGAGTGGGACAACTCTTCGATACGCGACTGTCTGATGCAGTATGTGACATTCACTCCTGGTATACTACGTCCCACAAAGGAAGTTCCCTTTATCTTGGATGTGGCTTACTTTCCGGTTCGCATTATACTCAATGAGTGGAACACCTACGCCCATTTGACTACCCGATATCTCAAGTACTTCGAGGTTTCCATGAACGACATTACCTCTCGACTCCGCAACGACGATATGATCGATCTTCAAAGTTGGCGCCGACGCAACAGGCAGAGTCAGCACCAGTTGATTGCACTTGCAGAATTCCTCGATTATCATCGGACTGATATCCCTCGCGAGTCCCAGATCATTCGCTGGGCACTTATCGTCAAGGACATTCGGTATATGAGTAGACAGATGGAGACTGACGGCCAGTCTCTCGAACAGATGATCTCAGCGGCAACCTCGATGGTTCAACTCCTCGACGCAATACGTTCAATCTTGGAAGCTATTAATATGCGACGACTGACCAGTATCGCTCTGCTTTTCATTCCACTTTCTTGGCTTGCGTATGTCTTCAGTATGAGTGGTCAATACCTGCCAGGTAATTGGCTCTTTTTGGTCTATCTTGTTCTGGGACTCCCTGTATTGGGAGCTGCTTCTCTCTTCACAAAGCTCCCCATTAATCGTGCCAGCCTCTGAGGTACTGATGGGCCCAGGATCACCTGCTTGGAAGGCTATGGCGTGCACGCAATGAGATCTTGGCGACTACCACCCCGGCGGGTATTCCATTGATAGTGCCTGTGAGAGCGCCGTCATTAGCCTCTTGGAGATGGGAGAGTATTGGCAAGTCACGTCAACCTCTGGCGAGTGGTAACACTTAACAGTGCTTGGATAGGACCTGAGTGGGAAGAGCTTGGTGCTAATGGCGATTTTGTGTGACTTCCATTTCGCGACGAGTTGTTTCGTTCCATGTCGAGTTAGATTTAGTTAGATAAGACGCCTAACTAGCAAGCTGCTCGCCACATATCTTCGACGAAGCATGTGACGGAATATAACCACTCTTTGAAACACTGGCTTGCCTACTTGTAGAGTATAACTGTCCTTACAGAGCATAGTAACCAGTCATCTGCAGAAAGTTTGGAAAGGACCATGACGAACAACATCTCTTTTGATCACTGAAGCCTAGTCTCCCATTTGACGTCCCACCATACCTTCGTGCAGCGCCTGGTTTGTCCGCCTCATTGCTATCTACTGTTCAAAACTTAAGGCGATCTCCAACAGCTCTGAAGAAAGGCGGGAGGACCTGCGCAGGGCATACCTCCGCCCTCTAAGATCCTCTCCTCCCAAGAGCCTAGGAAACGACATCTTAATCGACTGAGTCGATCTAACCGACTGGCCTTTATATCTTGTCTCTGCGTCAAAGTCGCGCAGCTCAGTAGGATCTACTGGGCTGCGTGGTGTTGCGCTGTTTATCCACGGTGGCAGAATTTACAAGGAGATATTTGCTCAACATTGGCAACGCATCTCTGAGTTCGCTCGTGAGACTGGATTCGATGTCTTTGTACCTATCTACCGACTCCTTCTGCGACCCAAAGCCACTACGATGAAGCTTACAGAGGGCTTTCTGGAAATTTGTCTCTTGTATGAACGACCCATGGTCTGTATCGGGGGGATTCCGCTGGCAGCATGCTCGCACTTGCGCCCAACAACTTCAAAAGAACACCCTGACCTGGCTATACGGGTTCGCAACCTCATGCCCATCTCACCCTGGCTCAACATATCGATAGGTAACCCCAAAACACTCAGAATGGTGAAAGACGACCCGTGGCTTGGCATCAATGGCTTATGTATTGCGTCGAATCTGGCAGACGGCCTGCCGTTGAAAGATCCGCGTGTAAGCTCACTCTATGGAGAGATAGAGGGTCCGTTCCGCCCATAGTGATGGTGTTGAGTGGGACACATGACATGCTGTGCGCTGATGTGAGATGGTTGAGTGCCAAGTTCCAGATAAAGGAGTCGAATAAAGGCGCAGCTGGGAGTTACCAAAGTGATAAGTTTGCGCTTATTAAGAGTCCAGAGATGATTCACTTCTATGCGTTTTTGTCCCTTACAGAACGGACAGAGGCTCGTGAGTTGATATATGGATTTATTCAGGAATATACGTCAGGAACCTCAACTCCGCAGGTGGGTTGCAAAAACAGCAGGTTTCGTTATAAAGATAACTCTATGATAAAGGTTAGGGCAGCTTATTTAAAGAAGACCTGAAATAAGAAATACGTTGTTTATTTGATATAGAGAGTAGCATAATCTCTTATGGTCTACTCAATACCTTAGTCTTGGCATGAAAACCATGATTCTGATGCCTAATTATGTAATGCGTATCCGATACAGTTCTAGTAAACTCTTTCTGAAGTTTTGCCATTCTTGGGCTTAGAGCACCCCCTGTGATAGTCGCGATAGTAAAGGCTTGAAGAAATTCTTTGAGCCCAGGACGATCTTCCCACGCCCAACTCTCGGATGCCAAAGTAGCCTCAAGAGCTATGCTGTTGCCTTGCCGGAGGGGTGTCGTCGCCCTCCTGAGGGTAAGGAAATTTCTCCACGGGTGACAAAAATGTATCGTAAGCTGGAGTGAGGTTGATAGATTTATAATCTCGGCGACCCAAGCCTCAACGTGGGCTTTGGCTCCCAACTTTTTGCCGTGATGGTAACGCGGACCAATCTATTCCCACGTACCACGACTTAGGTCCCCAACTACTTTCCACTCATCCAAAGCCACGCCGGATGCGGGCGGAAATCCCTCTTGGTGAAAGAAGCATGCCTTGAGCTGAATACGAGGGACTTGACTTGGTTGGCCTATGCCGAATTGAGAGCGTAGGGACTCCGAAAATTGCCGAAGGGAATGGCTTGAAAAGAAGACGAATCGAATCTTTTTGCAAACTTGAACAAGGTACTCCTGACCTAGGAGAGGAACTTGGGCGATGGGATTGCGGAAATACGGAACACTTCCGTCGGTCTGGACATCGCAAGAAATCGGCTCATGGCCATGAGAGCCTTGGCTTGCGTGTTCTGACATGATAATGTGATGGTAGATTCTCACGCGGACCCTACGAGGTATACGCAATGTTGCCGTGCCTGTGATGTTTTGTGTTTGAGAAGGATGGTAATCGCCCATCGTTTCGACATCTTGTTCGACATCCTCTTCTGCATTCTCTTCGATAGAGTCTTTGACATCCTCTTTGACATCCTCCTTCACATTGGTGGCGTCGGTAGCATCTGGTTCTTCATCGTGAGGAGCTTTGCGCTTATTGCGCAGCTTGTTCAATTAGCCAAGATAGCCGAGAAATGGATCGGCTTGCTTACATTTCTCTTGGCTGGTGCCATCCTAACAGATTTGACCCCCAAGGTGGTCAGGTCCTTAAGGGCCGAAGTGATGTTCACTAGCGCGGCTTTGTTTCTTGAAATAATAATCGTAGGATGCGCATGAGCTGATCAATATACTTACTGATATTCTCCTTCTGGTACGTCCGTTGTGGTGTTGCAGAGCTTGTCACGATGCGAAGACTTTTGTGTTGAAGATGATGAGTTGAGATGGTGGAGATGGTGGAGATGGCAGTGGCAGTGGTAGGGGGGAGTTGAGATGGGTGATGAAGACTAGAGGGTGAAAGAAACGAATGGGAAGGCGAGAGGTCCGTCATTACCTTGAGTTAGAATCAACACCATGACCAAGTAGAAGGTCAACGACACCCTCTTTCCCATGCTTCTTAGCTAACACCAACGCAGTGCAACCCTCATCGTCCAACAACTTAGGATCAGCTCCCTTGTCAAGGAGTACCGCGACGACCTCTGTATGCCCATGCCTCGCGGCGGTATGCAGTGGCGTATATCCCTTTTTGTCCTTGAAATTTACATCGAATTTACCAGCACTAACGCCGACAAGAAGTTTTACAACTGCCGTGTGTCCTGCCCAGCTGGCTATAGTGAGAGGATGGTTGCCCTTGCTTAGGTAAAACAGGTTAACTTTCTCCGTCTGGAGTAGTAGTTCCACGATAGCATCATGTCCTGACTCTGCGGCATAAAACAATGGCGTCTCATCAAGTGCAGTTGTGCAGTTAACATCAACACGTTTGTCGGCGAGGAGCATCTTCACAATCCCATATCGACCAGTTCCGACGACTCGGTGAAGGGGCGAACGCTGTAGAAAAGGGTCGGCGGCGTTCACATCAATTCCGTTTGTCGCGAGTAGAATTTCAGCTGCTGCATCATTTCCCCTCTCCCCTGCTACACTAGTCGTTGTTATCGTGCACCGATGTGAATTCTGGACCCTCATGTGTCTCGTCCAGCACCGCTCGAGCGGCGACGTATTCAGTTGAGATAGCACAAATCCAACCAACAGTATAGATAGTTGGATCTGACATGGTTTCTGACAGTGTGTTTAGAGAGAACGAGTTAAAAGGCCCGTTAAGCATATGCCGATCTTAAGAGGTTCAGACGAGCTAGAGGCAGCCTAATGAGTAGCTGAGCTCTCCAAGATTATGCTTACGCAGCTCCTCCTCATTCGTTAAGTTAAGACTGCCCAATCAAACCCCGCTTGGGCGGCTTGGAGCATACAGTAGCTGAAGGCGCAAGATATAGATAGATTGTGGCTTAATTGTTTCTTGGCACTCGTTGATTCTTGTTCCGAGCTTAGTTCCTTTACCAGATTTCCTATTACGGATAGCATTGCGAACCTTGCGTTGAATTTCCTGATGTACGAAATTAGACAAGGCTGAGAGAATCAATATCTTGAAAGAAGCTCGTGTTTCGGGTCCTGACATTGTCTCATTCCTGTGTTATACACTAATTTCTTGTTATCTCCGCAGTGCTTAAAAAGAAGACCTCCACTGTTTCGCGAAATTCCAAGACATTATAAACTACTAAAGCTATGGAAGCGGACAAAGGCCACTGATCACAACTTCAAGTTGCCAACAGTATAACAAGGAACACAGTAGCCTGAGCAAGCAGACTCATACAAACCACAGCACATGCGAAAAACAACAACGTAATTCCTCCCTCTTGTCCTCCCTGCGTACTAGGCATCCTGGAAGTGTTTACCCTAGAAACCAAGGGAATGGAGTCAAGTGGTGGCGACTCTGGCTTTGGCAGACGTACAGCCGTTGTGTTGAAGCTCTCCTGAATCTGCTGGACCGTTTGGCAGAAAGGAACGACATATATGTTCTCCAGAACATTGGATCCAATAACGTGGCCGTAGACAGCAAAGGTTTTCTGATCCACGACTATCGAACCACATTCTCCTGGGACTAGTCCTGGGGTATTTGTTAGCAAAGATTTGAACCTGTGGGGAATTATGCACATACCCTGAGAAGAGTCCAATATCATTGTCCATACTCCGCAAGGCTCACGTCCTTCTTCAGGTCCAAGGTAGGTTTCTCCTTCGAAGAGATGTCCCTTCCTCACGCCGTTGATACCTGATACCATGTAGACCGGCACACCGTGATACCGGGGAGACAATTCGATCTCTTTGATGACCACGGGTGATGCTGAAGCCTCTGGAGAAATCATGTTCAGCAATGGGCCTTGAGGAATAGGTTGGCCAAGTTCTGAAATTGCCCAGTCCAAGTCCGGGGCCCTGGCAGATAACGAATCCGTAGGCTTTATGACGTTGCCCTGGATCATGTCTCTCTGAGCTAGGGTTCTCATTCTTTCGATTTCTTCGTCCCAAGCTTTATCAGATGTTGTAGTTGACCCTTCAACAGCGTTAGAAGAATGGTCATCAAGTCCGAGCATGTCCGACCCGCCATAAACATCATCCGGTTTTAAGCCCTGGTTTGATAGGAGCAGGGAATTCTCTGGAGCGTATCTGCTCAGGTAGGAGCCAATCCAATAGAATGGGTCGCTATTCTCAGCGTGATCATCAAAAAGATGGCCAACCGTCAGAAGGCGAAGAACCCCACAGATGTTCAGAACCAATCCAACAGTGGCTGTTCGCCCGCCATATCCAATTAAAGCACCACATAAGGTTTTATAAACCGGGCTCAGAGAGGAGAAAGACGCATAACGCCTAACTGGAGCTTGTGATGTATGCAAGAAAAAGAGCTTGAAAGGGGGCATTGGTGGTTCAGTATGACTTCTGAAGAGTTTCTCCCAAGATGAGTCCTTGAAGCAATACAGCCGTTGAGCCGCATTGTTGTAGAACAGGTCCTGCAGGGCCTCGAGATCACACCTCCGGCATCCAATAACAATATGCGGAGTTGCAGTATCACGCGCTGTCCCTATCATGTGAAGACTGTAGGTGACGTAGCGACCTGAAGAGCGGAGTTTTGGATGATCGACTACAGCTCGGATTAACTCTCCTTTGACGAATCGAAACCGTTCTTGGTATTCATCATTTGACCAGGTAGGTGATGAGGCCTGGATAGAAAGAAAGATCTTCTTGGAGCTACCAGGTAATGGTATTCCGTTGTCGCAAAAGCTTGATGCATTACTGTGTTGAGTTCGGGGCTGAGGTGAGGTCGGCTGGGGCTTGTTGGGTTGAGACACTACTGGCGGCAGTGAAGGGGATGATTCATTGGCAACTTCCTTTAAGCTGCCATGCTTCTCAGCCGCGTCTTGATTTGCAAGGCTTGACCATTCTGAGATCTGTGATATGGTTATTTCGAGAGATTTGAAGTCATGACTTGGCGACGCCGCAGTATGACTTTCCCACCACTGCTCGAATAATCCTTTCCAACGTAATGGATTTATGATACGCATGTTCTCAATTTATTTGTTGTGCGGATTCGGCGAGATATCCAATACGAGTTGTGAATATTCAATGATTGAGCTAAGAACGATATTCTGCTCAGGGTAAAGGTTGAACATGTTTGGTTGAACAAGTAAGAAAATATCCCAAACCTTGAAATGATGATGATGGCAATAATGATGACTGGAGGCCGCCGGGGGTTTGAAAATGTGCCCTATGCAGGTTGGCGACTTTTGATTCGAGGATGTGACTCCAAGTTTAAGGCTGAGTAGCATCCCTGTCGAGGCAGAATTGTCAGGCGACAGGCCTCACTACGTCAACTCAGCACTTGAAGGCGGCTACGAGACTAGTTGGCAAGAAAAGTAGTTTTGCCACATCTCAAAAATGAAAGCAGCAGCCGACAAAGATAGGGAACTCATAGCCGAGGAGTTGTTGGGCACGAGCGGAGACTTTTCAGCCTATTTCCGAAGCTACGACGATCTCGCAACGAAAGACAACACTATTGACGGACCAATTTCGAGGACACATCAGGACGTCATTTTTGTAACTGAATATCTGAAGAGTAACTCAGGAGTTACGAAAGAACAAGCCCTCGCGCATATGCAGGCCTCCTGGAACACGACTGATAACCTCGAAAATGTCCTGACACTAGCTATCCAGGCAATGCTTATGGTCGATTCAGCTGCCCAGGAATGGCATCCAGCGGGCTATGCACTTGGTGAATATCGCCCGATTGGGTGGTTATCTCAGGAGAGATTTTCTTCTTTCATGGAGAGGTCATTTCCGAAAGGTTCAGAGCATATACGCGAGCAAGTACTGGAAGCTTTTGACGAACGATCCCAGCTGAAGGCGTGGAAGTTACAAAAGCGATTGGGCATGAGCTTTCATCCGACAGACAATCTCTCCGAGCACTTGACTTTGGATACGAAAAACAACATCCTCTACTTGTTTCACCATGCTGCGTACTTGAAGGCGCACTTGGCAAAGTGCCGAGATGTTCCTTTGGAACTAAAGGCAACAGCTGAAGACAGTTTCAAACAGTAAGTAACTCAGTTGGAAGAAATAATGCATCTTAACTAACGCGTTATGCAGTGGCACACATCCCCCCCAACTTCTTGCAGAAACGCTGCACTCTTTGCAAGGAATTCTCTTCCCATCCCTCGACAGAAAGTCTGGCGAGGTGCTGAACAGTCTTATCCGAAAAGAGGGCTTTGATTCTGAATGTGCCCAATACGAAGGATATAAGATCTTTCCCGAGCCACCAGAGGATTTCAATTATATATACTGGGGGAGGCGGATTGCTCAGCTGCATCAGATGGTCAAGGCCCTACCGCCACGGAACAAGTTTGAGAAATGGTTCCAGCAAAAGACATCCGAGAGAAACGCTCTTCTCATCGCCCTTGTTGCTCTATTCATTTCAATCTTTGTGGGAATTTTGAGTATCATACTGAGTTGTGTGCAGATTTGGATCGCGTGGATGCAGTGGAAGCACCCAGTTCAAGTCACATGATTCTATTCTATTCTCTATAGTTCATATCTTGCCTATACATGTATACATGAATAACATCCTTCCTGAAATCTATGCGCAGAGAGTTGAATTGAATCAGCCACGAGCTCAACGCAAACATAACTGACTGTCCACCCTCCTCTACAGATCCTCATCGTTCCACTCACAATCAATTGGTCATTTCCCGATATTCACTTTTGATACAGTGGAGATAGGCTCCAGGAGGCAGCACATCAGCTGAGCAGCTAAGCTACACCTCGAAAGTTCTTCATGGATGAGGTTCACACCGATCTTTCTAAACATGTTCCTGAGCTTTTGATCTCGCGCACACTCTGCGTCGCTTCTGATTTCTGTCAGCCTCACAAAGAGTGTGGGTTTTAGCTCGGCTAAAAGAATTAAATCCTTCATCATGATGCCAGTGGGCGTTAGTGTCCTTTCCGCAAGCATAAGGGTAATGATGCTGCGCGGCAAGGTATCAACGAGTCGACGACTTCCAGGATCCTCTTGATCTGGTGAAAGAGCGGCTATTCCATAAAGATGGTATGTGTGTACCATAAGAGTCTTCAGGTTTGTGCATAGCTTCAAGCTGGGTGTTAGCGTCACCTTACCACTGCCTCCATAACTAAGATCGAGGTAGAGTGACCTGAACCCATATTCATAGTAAAATTCTTCGTTTGGAGGTACAGACCACGAATTTTCAAATCCTCTAAATACGCTCATGACATCAGAGTCGACTGCCGTACAGGCAAATGTTGTCAGGTTGCCGCATGCATACCAGCAGTTAGATATTCGGTTATGATAGGTTGGCTCTTGGGATCGGAAGTAGAGATGTTTAACACTTCCCCACCGTATCTCGGAAAATTGTCCGGCTGTTCTCCCCTAGTTACTACCGTTTCAAGGTTTTTAGCCAAGTATGACAGCTCTCTTAGTGCACGGTCACTTTCAAGTGTTTTGAGAGGAATAAAGCTTATGCCCCAAAAACTCAGGTAGCCACAGGCACCGCCTTCGTAGCCGTCGAAACGCACTCCAAATCACATTAAGATAGATTAAGCTCCCTCAAGGACAGCCTCGTCTGTAGAATTCAATAGTTTATCTAAGCCAGGTAGCTAAAATATACCACTGGGGTAATATTTACGTTAATAAAACTATCGTCTGAACGCGGCCTGTGCGATATGTTAAGAAGTAACTCATCATGACTGATGTATTGGGATGGAAATTGTGATTGTTAAATATGATATCTAGAGAATTATGACCAATGCAAATCCACGATAGTCCCTAGTTCTCACCTAGAATTCTCTATTAGGAAGCTGGATAAAAACCAAGGTTTAAACTTTGTAATATCGCTGATCATTGCTTCACTCGCTTAGTCTTTGTTGAAGTTATCGAGATACCCCGCATTATAGTTCACGGAATACGCTCTGGTTAGACATCTTATCACCGACTATCAAGGTTACAACCTTGTCCAACCAGGGTTTCTTGGTAACCGTTATCTAACTGGCTTCTCTATCTGGGGCTCCATTCGCTGCGTGACTTCACTGACGATCTCAGTACTACAAAAGCAAGCCGTGTCCCGCCCAATAATGCGCTCTTTATTACACAAGCCACTCAACCTAGAGCAAATCAGCAATGATGGGCCGCATCCCCTCATTGACTGCTCTATTGAGCTTCCTATCTCTTGTTCATTCTCATCCTTGCAATCCTGAGTACCCTCCTCAGACATCACCAGTTGAAACCAGGCAATTCAGCAACAATCGCGGAGCTGTCGCTTGTGAAAGTGAGATATGCAGCACCATTGGTATCAACGTCCTGCGAGATGGTGGTAATGCGGCTGATGCTATGGTCGCGACGGTTCTTTGCGTCGGGACAGTTGGTGGGTTTCTTGTACGTCTTTAAATTGCAATGTGCTAACTTGAGTAAGGCATGTATCATTCGGGAATCGGAGGTGGTGGCTTTATGCTCATCCATAAACCCAATGGTCAGAATGAGTCGGTACCATATGAGTTTGTCGACTTCCGTGAGACAGCGCCTGCTGCTGCTACGGAGAACATGTTCAAGAATAACGTAAATGAAAGTATCTTTGGAGGAAAGGCAAGGTATGTTGATACAGCTTGCTCTTGAAACTTTTAGATTAGCTGACGGCTTCATAGCGGCGTTCCTGGAGAGCTGCGCGGTCTTGAGTATTTGCACAAGAACTACGGGCGTCTTCCCTGGTCAAAGCTCGTTCAACCAGCTATCAATGTCGCACGCTATGGTTTTCCCGTGAACAACGATACTCTCAACTTTATGGGGAAGACTTACAAGAAGTCTGAAAACGAGAGCTTTCTCCTCAGCGACCCAGCTTGGGCAATTGACTTTGCTCCGAATGGACGATTGCTCAAGTTTGGCGAGAAGCTCACCCGCAAGAGATTCGCCAACACGCTGGAAACGATTGCTACCAAAGGACCGGGTGTGTTCTATGAGGGTCCTATGGCCGACGCAATGATCAAAACTCTAAAGGAGAAGAAGGGTATCATGACCACGGATGATCTCAAGGACTATTCGGTCGCCATCCGACAACCGTCTCAGATCAACTATCGAGGCGGAAAGATCACCAGCGGGTCAGCTCCTTCAAGCGGTGCTGTTGTCGCAACTGCCATGAACATTCTAGATGGCTATGACTTTCTTGGCGATCCTAGTCGAGTCAATGATAGTTCTTATCTCCTCGACGAGGCCCTGAAGTTCGGTTACGGAATGCGTACCCAGCTCGGCGACCCAAACTTTGTCGACGGTTTGGCCAAATACCAAGCTGACATGTACTCCAATGATACAGCGCAGGAGGTACGCGCCAAATTTACTGGCCGTGCTCTCGAGCTAAAGGCCTACGATCCCAAGGGTCTTGAGAGCTTAGATACCCCAGGCACTTCACACATTGTCGCCATGGATGACTCAGGACTTGCTATATCCCTCACCACCACGATCAACCTCAACTTTGGTTCGCAAGTCATAATTCCCGAGACTGGAGTTATTATGAACAACGAAATGAACGACTTCAGTATCCCGGGAGAGTCCAATGCATTTGGGTACATCCCCAGCAAAGCCAATTTTATCAAACCAGGAAAACGGCCACTGTCTAGTATCAGCACAACAATTGTCGAAGGTCCTGATGGAAAGGTCTCACTTGTGACAGGATCTGCCGGTGGTAGTCGAATTATCACGGCGACAATCCAAGTTCTACTGAATGCTCTCGAGAAGAACATGACCGTACATGATGCACTTGCAGCTCCTAGGCTGCATGACCAACTTGCACCACGACAAATCACATTTGAGTATGCTTTTGACAACTCAACAGTGGCATATTTGAAAGAAATTGGCAATAATGTTACTTGGGTTGCACCGGGACAGAGCACTGCTCAAGCTTTGAGGAGAATGATGGATGGCACGTTCCAGGCTGCTGGTGAGCCTCGGCAGGCAAATTCAGGAGGGTTCGCGACTTAATCTCTGGGAGTGGAATTTCCAATTGACCAGTATCCTGTTAATAAGACTATTTTTGATGGTTGAAGAGGTCTATTTGTCTTAACAAGACAATGCAAAGGGTTACAAGACTCGATATTCCGTCCTTGACAATGTCTATTTCTCAACGATTATAAGAATCCATAGAAGAGAGCGTGCATCGTTCTTCTAGGCCTTGTTGCAATTCTATGCACCAAGAGCCCTCATATGTTTCAACTTAGCACATGCAGGCCACTATGTTCAAAGTCAAAGTTTATTACCACTCTCGCGGACTGGTTCCCACTACTACACTCAGACAGACACATACAGCCCTTCAAACAACGACCACAGAGAGAGATGACGGTAACTTCGTCTCAGGAAGCTTCTATCAGGATTTTAATTTTGCTAATACCGAGTCTTTTCGAAGACACAATATGATGGATTTGTCCATTTAATCTGTATACTCCCACACTCAAAGGTTTAACACCTCAAGCATCCCAGATAAACAATGGAGAACTAGAGAATTATTGCAGAACTTGGCATAGTCTGCCCTGAATTCCTCAAGCAGCATCAGCATTCTTTCCCCATGTCTCATAATCCAACAACTCGCCATATAGACCTCACGGTCCATACCTCCGTCAGTAAGCCCTAGTATCCCCATATCTGTCAACAGGTATTCACCACATCTTGACAGAATAATATTTGCGTGCTGGAAGTGGACGTGGCGTTTTTTTCACTGCAATCCGCTTTCTTACGTTCCAGATCCAAAGGTCATCTCCTACACTCAAGGAAATTAAAAATTCATCATCCTGAGAGAAGTTCAAGGATGTCGTCAGAGTCTGTGAAAAGAGTACATCTCCTTGGGCTGTTTGGCAGCTGGCCTGTCAAGATCTCTAATCCAGGTGTCCCAAAGGCGCAAGGTCCTATCGTAGGAAGATGAGGCCAGTTTCCGACCGTCAAAGGAGAGTGCAATAACTGCAATGTTATATCTATGACCTTTCAAACTGGTAATAAATCCAAGTGTTTGACAATTCCAGATCTTGACAGTATTCTCTTCCCCCGGAAAGGCCACGAATTGTCCATTCCCAGAAAATGCGAGGGTGGTTCCATTGTAAGCTCTCAGTAATGCTCGGTGGGCACCAGTGCTAAGATTCCATAATATCACATCTTCCCCAGAGGTTGAAGCCAAGATTTTGCCATTAGGCGAAAAGGCCATTGCGCCGATTAATCGTAATGTATAGAGTCTAAGGCGATGGAGTCCCCCCTTTCTTGCTAAACTCTAGACAAAAATTGTGCATTCTTCCCGTTCGGAATTGATACAATAGGCGAAGAGGTTACCGTAGGGCGAAAACGTAAGTTCTGCTGTTGATCGGGCGGGGATTGAATCTCGAAATGATAATGATGTTCCGCCATCCAGATTCCAAAGTCCGAGTCTCCAGTCACTTGTGATGGTCGCTAATCAAGTTCAGCGTCTATGCTCTGAGGTCTCTTCGCTGATAGGGCTCCCGGTCGGAACAGATTAATCTTTGTTTCCTGTTTGAGGCCTAATTCCTTATCCATAAGGAACTCGAGAGATCGGAAGAGAAGTTCATTGTGGCCGTCTAGTTCTGAGATGGCGAAGATAGCATGGACACAATAACAAAGAAGCGATTTGAAGATGATAGAAAGCAGTCCTAGTATGAATGACCTCTTTTTTCTCCAGAGCCTGAAGAGCTCAAAGGCGCAAGGGAGGCCACCAAAAGCAAGTAATATCGTCAAAAACACTGGATGTGACTTGATGGAGTTGTGTAATAGTAAGAGAACAACAACAAATGTTATGTGATCCAGGTACCATATCCTATAGGCCCAGATGCGAAGCATGTCGAATATTGATGGTAACAACGGCCACGTAAATATTGCTATTGGTGTAGAGATTTGAAAGTTCGGAGGCTATATTAGATACTCCTTCAGGGACAAATGAAGCAGCTGAATATTGTTCTCGTCGGGATTTCGAGTGTTGGTTTGGGACAGGACATGTCTGCAATAGCCAATCACTACAGAAATGTGACGTATTCCAGCAGCGGTTCGTAGCTCATCTTGAGCCAGAGGTCGGTATGCTGTGCAGATGTACCGGATGATCTTGGCACAAGATTCAGGTTCTGGATTGTTTTGCCCGTCATATTTCCCTTTCAAGACTTCGAGGAGCACCCGATTGTACATAGAGTGTAGGCCAACAGGTAGGATATCATCCAACAAGTCTCTCTGCTACCCTGCCAAGAGTTCTTCGAGGTCTCTCCTGTTGGACTTCAAGATATTCAAGGCCATCGATACCCACAGGAACGTATTGTTGGAACGCTCGGACAGGAGTGCATTTAATGATCCAAGCTCAAGCATTCGCGATCCAAGAATCGGCTGTATTTGGTCATCGATAAATAGGCCAATTTCGGCCAAAACCCGTTGGCCATATTTTTGATCATCTACTCTGATTCACAGATCTCGCCCAGCGGCCGGCTCAGCACAATTGCTTTGAAATGACGTCCCCTCCCTTTGATGTCAGCTAAGGCGAGCTGCTGTAGCTTGCTGCTGAGGTCTTTGATTGACTCGGCTGTAAATTGCGGCAGTGAGCCTTAGTTAGTGGTGCAGAACCAAGGCTTTTTCCGCTCTAGGTCTACATAAATCTTCAGTTACCACTCCTCATTGAAGCTCTTAGAATCCTCCTCTTGAAAATAAATAGATGATCATTGCCACATTGATTCCGTCAGTCAAAAGCGATCAGTTTGCATCCACCTGGTGAATCCCGAAAGCACGGGAGCAATTAATCTGACATCTGCCCAATCTACTCATGGTAAGTTCGGCTCATTATTGGTTCGATAACCTCGCTAATTTGACCTTCAGTCTGGACTGGAGATCGCTGTTTCTGTTCTGGCTTTGATAGAGGCTGCAATCTCGGTTACCCGCACACTCCATGGAGCATACCGTCAAGAACGATAATCCGGGCACTGAACCGATTATCATCAACAACGTTGCAAAGTTCCAGGCAACCCAGATTTAATGCACCACTTGGAGAGTATATTTGGGCAGATGTTCGTCGTTTGGTTATCGAAGACAATACGGCGAATGCTATGAGCACCCAGATCAATTACCCAATGACACTCAAGGCCTTTTATACTAGAATCATACCACAGCTAGCTTTCCTTATTTCCCTTTCATATATCCTTTATTTTCCGCTTAGTTATTACTTTTAGAGCGAAACAACGGCCTTATATCTAGCACACTTAAATGGAGTTTTAAATACGCAGAAATAACAAGATTAATTGAAAGAAAGAAGGAGAGAAAGAAAGCAATCTCCGCTGTAGAGGAAATGGTCAAAAAGGATTGACAACGAATGGTAAATGGTTGTATTGAGCTCTCGTGTGCTGGCAGAAATTACACCGCTCGACGGAGTATGTTGGGTAAGATCCGATGGCTTTACGGGAATACGGACTAGACGGAGTAAGCAGCTGACGAAACAAGGTCTATGACTTAAAGACAATCAGATTTATAATACAACGGTGATTACGATGCATGAGTGGGATTTCTTGGTCTGGGTCCACACTCCACAGTCTGGTTTAACTGCGCCTTGTACCTGTCGCGTGCGTTATGCCCTTTTTCAGAATAATGAAACTTAAGCTTAAACTTGTGAATTTTATGTTTATAGCAAGAAAACTTTATATGCCAGGAATCTGTAACATGTTTTGTTTTTCTGTCCCTGAGTTTCAGATTCAGGGTAGCTACCAAGTGTCGTTTCCTGGGGAGAGCCCCTCAAGCGAGCTTGGCATGCCCAGCGTGGTAACGTCAAGTTGCAGACCGTACCAGTATCCAATCATAAGGCAAGATGGCCGAGCGGTCTAAGGCGCTGTGTTCAGGTTCAATTCGAACTAGTAACGATTCGCAGTCTCGAAAGGGGCCCTGGGTTCGAATCCCAGTCTTGTCAGCTTTCTTTTTGCTCTTTGAAGCATTGATTGACAGGTCATTGTGGGCTTGCATTGACGGAAATAGGCGGGGATTTCGTAGGTGGATGGACCACTTGAGGCTGATCTTGAACTCAATCCACTTCGCGTTTTGCTGACAGCTACGCGACGTAGCAATTTGATTATTTTAGTGTTGATAAAAATTAAATTACAATATGGTAAGCCTCAATAGTTTGCAAAAATCATGAGTCGACTAACAATGGATATCCTTGAATGTCGAATAAGTCGTCCCACGTGCAATAACAATTAAACAGCGCAAGCTTACAAACAACCACAATTATTAAGTTGCGGGGACACGTGCGTCAAAGTGGGATGCCAAGGCTAGCCAAGGTCAGCGCCAATTAATTTCATTCCAACAAGCCCCCTTGCACGCGTCACGCCTTCGGATTTGGTTATCATACAGTGGTGCACATTGAACGGGGGCCATGCTCTAGCGCTAAACCTTGTTTTTCCTGTACCTGTTGCGGCAGTTCGTGCTTCATCTGTGTGAGAGATGCTGATGCCAAGAACCCCCAGCGACCTAAAGGGACCTAAAGCCACAATTCCATGACGAAGAGCACGCAGCATGGCATGCACGCCAAGCATCGCTGCTACTTAAGAGTTGGGGTAGCCACTTTATGTTTCTTTCCCTCATCAATTCATTCTGTCTTCATCCTCCACAATGATCTTCTCAGGTATCACGCTCCTCTCGCTTCTAACGGGCGCACTGGCCAGCGCTGTTCCCCAAGGCGCAAATACCTGGAAGACATTACAGTCTATCCCAATTGCTCCCCGACAAGAGCACGGTGTTGTTGCTCTTTCAGAAAAGACAATTGCTATTATCGGTGGCATTGTCCCCAATCCAGATGCCGATGGCTTCAACACTACAAACATTGTCCAGTTCTACAACACGCGTTCAAATTCATGGCGTCGACACGTCACTGAGGCGCCTACAGAGGTCAATCATCCCAATGTCGCCGTAGTCAATGGTAAGATCTACCTCTTAGGTGGACTTTCAGGTATCAGGGATGGCGCATGGCGAGCCTTCTCAGATTCATGGGTATACAACCCCGATCTTGATGAGTGGACCGAGCTAGACTCTGTTCCCCAAGGTGAAGAAAGAGGGAGTGCTGGTATGGGCGTTTATGGACACATTATATACCTGGCTGGAGGTATGCGCACCTTGGAGCCAGTTGGGCCTGGCGGAGGACAAGATACAGTCGACTTTGTCTCTGCTTTCGACACAAAGACATCAAAATGGATCGATCTTCCTGAAGCTGCAAAGAAGATCCCCGAAGGACGCGACCACGCCAGCGCTTCTGTCGTCGGAAACAAATTTTACGTTCTTGGCGGTCGACTCCGAGGTCAGCGAAACGTCAAAGACACAGTTTTCATCCTCGACCTTGAAAACCTTGAAGCAGGCTGGACTACGAGCGAGGCAAAAATGCCAACTCCCCGCGGCGGGACTGTCTCCGGAACGATTGGCACCAAAGTGTACGTTCTAGGCGGAGAAGGAAACCCTGCTGACTCCGAGAGCATGTTTGATCAAATCGAGGTGTTCGATACCAAAACTGAGAAGTGGGAGGAGCTTGGCACTATGAAGTTGCCCAGACATGGTGGTGCGGCTGTTGCTATCAATGGTGGCATTTACCTTCCCGGTGGAGGCATCAAAGAGGGAGGTTCTCCTGTTGATACCCTGGATGTCTACTGGCCGTAGTTGATATCCGATGTTTTCATGTATATTCTAGCGATTAATTATTAATGAACTATAACATATTTATCAATACGCCGAATGTCTAGAGTGATGCAACAAAACCATGCCTGTAATGGGTGTTTCTAAGCAAGAACAATATCCTTGGCAAGGGCCATAACAAAGCTCTTCACAATGCTAGTGAGACCGTTAGGTTTAAGCCAGTAACTCACCTCCGTTGCGAGCAATAGGTATTCAAAGCCTATCCTTCTGTGATGCTTGACTCATCTCCTGGGGTTTCCATCGCCTGAATACTATAAGTTAACCTAAAGTTAGGATGAAGCTACTTTAATATAAGGTAAGTTTAGGGCACATTTAGAACCATACAAACTTTAACCGAATTACCTGGATTTGTTAGTAACCATAGGTATTCTTTAAGAGGTCTACTAAAGCTATTCAATCATTCCATATGAAGTCTAAAGAGAAACAACTATCATTATAATGGCCGTCGCTTTATCTCAACTAAACTGTGTTCGTTGTCATGTTGCCTAGCCCACCGCTACTACATGTAGTTTATCCAAACTAATTCCCATCCTGTTGTCTCTCTCTTTCCCTCGCTTCGACCTCCGCAGGATCTTGAGCCTTACCAGCCTTATCAAACCAGTCCCATTTATCCAAATACCTGCAAATAGTCAGACAAAGTAACTTTTATCAAGCAAAACTCCGGGAACTTACGAAATGATGCCAAAATAAGCATATGTCTCGGCCGTTTGTGTTGCCGCGCTGGGGCCAGTGTCTCCTCGCTCACCATCCACCCAGACATCCGGGCCTCTGCTTTTCCTCCATTGACCTACATGGGGTTCGCCAGAGAGGTCTTTTGCAATATTGGTGGCAAACTTGAAGCCATCTATCAATTGTTTAATTAGTCTCAACTCTCATATGGCGTGACAAGGTGGGACTTACAAACTACCTGCTCCACTCGTTTGATACCACCATCGTTCTTGTCGCGGGTGAACTTGTCTTTGCCCCCGACTTTGATTTGCCATAGCAGGCAACCATTGGCATCAACAGCTTGCAGGTCCTTCACTACACAACATGATAAGCATCAGGGCCTCGGGTCAAGGATCGTGACGTACCTCTTACGAGTTTGTTTTCCTCGAGCCTCGAGCCATAGTAGTGGGCAAACTCATGAATCATGACACGTGTAAGGGTGTTCATTCCATAGTTACCAATGTCGATGTCTGTGTTTTCGACTATCTGGTCAGCGTCCCGCACCGGCGACTTTTCATTCGAAAAGCTGAATCCAAAGTCGCAAAAGGTTATGAGATCTTGCGGTTGATATGTATTTCCATACGTGCCAGTCCTACATATTCGTGGCGATGTCCAAATTTCTTTGGTGTCTTTGTCTCTTCCGGCTTTCAGGTAGCGTTTACCATGAATGAAAGCGCCGCCCCACGTGTAGTCTTCGATCTCTGGGAAAGCCTCCAGTACCGTCTTCCCCTTGATATTCGGGTCTTGATCATCTTTTTTGTAAAGTTTCCACTTGGTATCTCCGCACATAATTAGAGGTTTCTTGTGAAGGAAGTCTAACGTGCCAGAAAATCCTTTTTCCGGAATGATCTTGCCCTCTATGAGGCCCTGGTGCATCCTATCAAAGGTATCTGCGATCATAAAGTTAGTCTGATCAGATACATTTCGGTAAGTATTTTGCAAATGACTTACCCACAACCCGCTTGAAGTTTTCCTCTGTTGGGTCGTATCCCTTCTTCTTGATCTCTTCTGTGGGTCCAATCCCAAAAACGCCAACAATTCTCTTTGCAATACGATTCCACTTAAGGGTATTTTCACGCGATACCTCTGTCTTTCTGGGTGGAGGCTGAGGCTGTTGTATTCTAAAGTACAATAAGGTTAGCCAAGACTTAGGTAAGAAAATGGTAAACATGAAAAATCTTAGGTAGGAAAAGGGTAAACATAATAACATAACTCACATAGCCAGGTCTGCCCTTGCCTTGCGGATAAGTTCAACCACATCAGAAAAGGCAGTCTCTAGCCTCTGACGCTTCCCTCCTTCATCACAACTGGCGTCAATTTCCCATGAATCAGTCAGCTTGGGGACTTTGGGCTTCCTCTGTGCAGAAACAAAGGTTATGAGAAGGCCGATAAAAACAACTCCCAATTTCATCTTAGTCAGAAACCGGAGAGGAAGTAGGAGGCAGGATAGGGATGGTAAGAATAAAGGAGAATGAATCAGAGAAATAAACAACCACAACAATAAAAGTGCACTGTAGCAGAGGAATTGACCCAGATATCGGGGATACAAAAGCGTTTAAGTATTGTGTAAGCCAACATCGCATCGGAAAGCACTAATGTCCCAGAGGATACCAAATTTCTTAAGACTGTTATATCAGAAGCAATATCTATTCCCACCTACCTATGAAACACAACCTCTGCAAGACGATTGGTCCAGGTTGATATTTCTGCCTTGTCTGTTGGTTGTTGAGAATCCTGAATATAACTGAAGCGATCACAAGCCAATAAACATTTCTATGTTAACGCCAACGACTCAGCCGCCCAAGAATAGCCGCTCTATATAACCCTGGCTGTGGAGAAAGTCCGAACCATGAAGAGACTTGGCTAAAAAAAATCATGTTGGTTGTGTGTTGGTTCGATATACACTAATTAATCCCTGCCGCGGCGCGAAGGGAAGAATCGGGAAGAATATACGTCGTCGCATTGTGTATACATACTCTAATAAATTATTGAAATACTCTACCTAACTATTTGAATATCGTAGCACAAGATTTACATATGTCATCATAAGCTTAGGATATCTTATTGCCCTCTGAGGCAGAGGTCGCTTCCGGCTTCCGCTTTAACCCGAGGCTAAGCAAGTTTGTGTTGGTTCGACATACAACCAACAGCCCCCACTGATCGGCTCACTCTAAGCTGCTGTGCCGCTTGTTGGTTCTATGTTAATTGCTAGGTGCATAAATTTTAACTGAGAAGGAATGGGCGGGCGCTTAAAAGTTGATTTATCGCTACAGTGAGGCATAATACTGACTTTTGGATGGAACGTGCTGTTGGTTGATGCGATAACCAACAAGCCTTGGTTCCCATCTTTCGCGCAACTTCTAACTTTAGAGCCCGCAGTTAAAAAGGAGTTTGTTACATAAATAGCAAAATATCGCCATTCTTTAAAGGCGCTTATAGACTATACTATATCTCTTTTAACTGTTGAAAAAAGCTCTCTTCCTTATTATCTTGTCCAGCTTGCGCTGCCACTTCTTATTATCTCTCCTTCGGTCTTCTCTTAATTCTTTCAAATTCTTCCTTATTCAATTCCCACAATCGTTTATCACAATGATATCGTCGGCTTTTCGCTTTATCATTTTGATTTCTCTGACATCGTGTCTGAGTTCTGCTCAGTGTCAGGCTCTCCCATCTGATATTAGTCTGCCGGACGGACTGAAGCTCCCTTCAGCTATTGCCGGCCCTGAGAGTGCCACGAGTACTTCAGGGAAGTTCATAACGGCCGGGCCACCAAAGATCAGTCTACCAGATTCTGGAAGCTCGAAGACATCGCCAGTAACATTACCTGGAGGAAGTCACCCTGCACCCAGCGACGGACTTCCCACGCATTCAGAGGGAGATGATATACCAGACACCGCAACACTCCCCAATGGTCAGCCCACGTCTGCCAAAACAGATGACCTGGCTCTCCCTCCACTTCCTTCAATCCCTCTTTCTCTTCCTCTCCCACCAATCTTTCCTACTGTTGGTACTACATCCCCGAAAGAGACTACTGCGGGCGAAGACCAGGCAACCTCCGGCGCAGCCCAAAAGTCTCTTATCTCTACAACGTCTATGGATGCTACAACAAAGCCATCGGACGTACCAGGGACCCAGCCCAGCGTACCCCAGAGTCAGGCCCCTTCCGACACAGGGGGTGCTGGGAAGACCACGACGCCGCGGGACATTGCTAAACCCCCCAAGGCCACCTCAGAAGCTGCCAATCCAAAGTCAACGGCCAGAGGTGACGAGCCGCATGTGACGTCTTCACCAGAAGCCACAGAAGGGCGTCAAACTACAGTCACAGGAACTAATGGTGCAATCGCGACTTGGAGTGCTGTCCGAGACCCCGAGCATTCAGATATTTCCCAGACACGGACTCAAACCGATGACAATGGTGGAATCGTCGTTCTCTTCCCCGGAGGTTGGAAGTGGTCTCCAGTTGGACCAGTTGGAGTACCCAAGCCAATTGTGCCAGCCGTGCCAGCCCCGACTATAAATCCTATTCCTCCGAAAGGCAAGGATAATGATGATCCGAAGGATGAGGGAGGTAACGATGACGACGACGATGATGATGATGATGAGCAATGCACCACTAGCGCTCCGCCAGAGTGTACTCTGACTGTCTCATACTACACCCAGAAAGACGGCAAAGGAACAAGGTAAGCCACGCTACAGGATTTACAAACTCGGTTTTCTCTAACGTATCTATAGTACTCAACTTGGAAAATGTCCCGCCGTTACAGGCTGCGTCTCTGGTGAACAAAGCACAACAACCACTACAATCGTCTCGGATATCCCTCTTATCACGGGTGTTCCTGAAGTAGATCCTGGAACGCAGGCCTACACCCCAGAACCAATGGATGAAGAGACTGCAGACTACCTCCGTAAAGCTTTTCAGAGATGGGATATCGCAGGTGGTGTCCCAGACGATGAACCCGAAACTGAATGCCATAACATGTCTCTTGGGACTAGCGCTGAATGTCTTAGTGTGTTTCAGAAGGCTTTCTGCAGAATTGTGGATGAGGATAAGACGCAGCCGATTTCCCGAAACTTTACCTACCAAGACATCGTCTCTGGAGACGACTTCAAGGCTATCATTACGGGTGCACTGAGGAGAAGCCTTCGGACCCGTGATGACAAGTGCGGATCTCTCGGTTTTAATTTCGAATGGACCGGTTCTAAAGGCGACTGTCAGCTTTCGTGCTCCAAGGCATTTGACACGCTTGAAGATCAGTGCAGCAACCCTATTTTTACAGGTTTGGGTCGTGAGGGAGCTATCGACGTAGGCTGTGGAAAGTACAGCTACAATATGTTCAAAGTGCCCTTTCCGACTGCTTCACCCACCAAATCACCCTCGGAGACTTCAGCGTTGGTCTTCCCGCCGATACCAACCAACGACAAGCCAGAATCCACCGCAACCACGGCTTCATCTTCGATCTCTGTCACCAAAGCACCCGGTTCAACTCGGGAATTGCCCTCGGGGACTCTGGTCTTTCCGTCGATACCAGCCTCTGAGGACTCTAAGCCTACAGCAACTGAAGCTCCCTTTGAGGTCCGCAATCTGCAGTGTAACAACCAAAATGACTTCAAAGGACATCCCGAAGTCGACCAGGTTGCTCTGCTGAAGGTTGCCAATCAGATTTGCCTCAACGTCGAGAACAGTAATTATTTCATGACACCCGAGGGGAAACGTATCTTGGTATCAGGTACTGACTATTATAATACCCACTACCGATTCAGCTGGTCTTGGATCGAAGGATGCAAAATGGGAAACAAGCATGTTAAGATCAGCGACCCGATGTATGAGGGGGTTTTGGACGGAGATGCGACTTCGCGCTGCTCATTTATTTTCCACGATAGCTGGCGTAGATGTCTTGAAGACAACGACGGTGTTGGAGGCTCACAGGATGTTGGCTGCGTTAGGTATAAGTTGGAAGCTGGTATTTGAGGAATAGGATGAGAAGTGGATTGTCTAACACTTTAACTTGAAATTTGAGAAGCTACACTAATAATTATCAATTTATACTTCTAAATGAAACTCCACTGTTGAGTCTTGGTTAAAGCCAGGGCTTTTTAGTGGCCTCTCGGTGTCATAGCTGTAGATATACTAGAGTTAGATGATTTAATTGCAAATGATTTGGCAGTGAGTTAGTTTACCAAAGGCACTCTTGTTACCGGTTTCTAAATTAAGGTGCCTGTAACCGCCCGCTTCTGACCATTAACCGCCCACAACAACGCTAAAACTGATATTACAACCAACACACACACCTGTTGGTTGTTGCATCACCCCACTGCGATCAATTATGGCCTTAAGCAATTATCGCCTTTCCACTCGCCTCTTTTTCCTTCTTCCATCAAACAACTGAACAACTACCAAACAACAAAATGGCGAAAACTCGATCCCAAACAAAAGCATCCGCCTCTATTGTGAAGCTATCACCAGAAATTTTGCGCTTGATCTTTCGGTATTTTTGCTCCCACTGTTGCGGCGACTACCAGTGGCCATTTGGCCCCAAGCCAGGGCATCAGCCAGCTCAAGACAACAACACCCTTTTCAACCTGTGCTTAGTCTCACAATATTTTCGCAACACAGCTCAAGAGATACTGTATCATTCATTTGACCCTGGCAACCAGGAAGTCGATCTTTGCCGCGGAAGAGTTGAGTCCTTCTTGGAGACTGTTGCCGCACGTTCGGACTTGGCACGATCCGTCAAAGCGGTCTTTATACAGGTCAACTTGATCGCGGCTTTGGACTTTGGAGAGTCCTCAAGAGTATTCGATCTTTGCGCGCGGTCTCTGGGCACCAGCGCACGCGAGATCTATCAGAAGGATCAAGCGTTGGAAGAGTCAAGACGATCCGACTACCAACGAGCAAGACGAGCATTTCTTCTAGGAGAGCCCCTCCCAAGGTACGTGAGCGAAAGGCATTGCATGTCTACGATGGCCAGCGAGCTCTTAGCCATATTAGTCTCTGTATTGCCGTCTTTAGTCCACCTTGGGGTCGCCGAAGACTATACAAGATGGCACAGATGGCAATTTGGTGCATCAGGACAAACGCTTGATGCACTTGGTATCCGCTCTCTTCCTTTAAAGACACTCGAGAGCGATAGTAGTCAATACCAGTTGACAACTCGAAGCCCAGAGCTCGAGACACTAGTGACTCTTGGAAAAGGGTGGGGATTTACTGACATGCCGAGTGTACGAAATCTCCATCTACGTTCTAAGGCAGCCATGAGATCAGGGGAAATCAGTGACTGTCTGAAAGCATGCAATGGCACTCTGTCAACATTCTCATACACGGCAGTTGACAATGGTATTTCGTATGTCATACAATGCCTTGACCAAGAGAGGCTTCATCAGAGTCTCGAGTCACTTCACCTTGATTTGGACCACATCCCTCACGAGCCAGAGGAGCAAATACCAACCTTGAAAGAATTCACCAAGCTCAAAACACTCTTTCTTCGCGCCTCGGATATTTACAAAACAAATTTGGGAGCCTATAGTGGTCGATTTAACAACGAATCTTTCGTCGAAATCTTACCGCCTAATATCACTTCTCTAACACTTGTGGCATTCCCCAAAGGCAGGCAGCCCAATGACTTGAAGGCAGACCTACTGAGATTACTCGATGTCAAAAGTACCCTTTTCCGGCAACTTAAACTCATCCAAACCGACAGTTATGAAGTGTTTGGTGACGAATTGATGGTATTCTCTCGCCTTGTTGGCGTCGAACTCATCCACCAAGAGCTCCAAAGAAACTGTCGGAGTTGTACTGGCCAAATCCGTTTGACTGGCAATGTAGACCGTTACAACTCATCCATTGTTCTCGGTCAGCCACTACCTCACGATATGTCAGATTGGGATTCAGACTTGTGAGCATAGTCAAGACACGTTTGATCGTAAACGCTTGAAGCGCTCTTTGCGCTGAAAAATCGACAAGTATCCATCTATGTGCCACGAAAGGATGAAGCGATAATGAGTTCACATTGATTCGGCAGGAATCTAGAAGGATCAAGGGGAATACAGAGTCCTAAACGAACGAAATTAGAAGATAAGTAACGGGGACTATTATCCCTTGCATGCAAGGCAGAGTTCACGGAATCTATCCTGATATTGCACCTGGGTTGATCAAAGATAATTAATGTGCAGGCATGCATAGCCGAACACGGTTTCAAGGGGCACAAGAACTGTAGAGGCTTAAGAATAGGGTTTTTTTCCTACAGGGCGTTCATATAGTTGCTATAGTACTACGGACAGGTGCTGCGAATCTATGAATATCCATGCACATAGCCTGGGTAAGAACTTTAATCAGAGGCCCCAGAATTCTGGAGACAAGGCTGACCATGTAATACCTGTCCCCTTTCCGATCTGAAATCTGGATGCTGCCAGTGGTTTGGGACATCATGTAGTATTTGCTGATGTACCAAGATTGTATCCGTATTGGTACTATCCGGTCCTCATATCAAAAGGTAGCTCTGGTAAATTTAGGCTGCAAGGCGTCTGATTCTAATTCCAATGAAAGTTATTTACAGTCTAATAAATGTGGAGGAATATTCTTGGCTTGCTTCTTGTGCCATACATAGCCCGTTTCCTTCTGTGCTATAATTAGCAGAACTAGCCGGGTAGCTATTCGGCTGCTTATCTGCTTACCACTTGGCCGCTTACCCAAATGTATTATTTATTGGGGTTTGTGGCTTAATATCTCGCTGCTGGGCAAAGTCTACATTTAGTTAGTTGACTCGATTGCCCGCTTACTTTGCTTTGTTGGCAGCCGTTACCAATTCCCACGCTACCCCGAAAACTCATAGTGTACAAGAAGGATTTGGTTATCAAGACGAATTTGCTGACAAAACCCGACGATTATGCACGGGTCGGAATGAATTGCCGGTTCCGCCTCTTTCCTGCGGTCATATCTTATGGCGCAGTGCCAAGTCATACCTGCTTATGTACTCTAACTTAGTTCTGTGTGCTGATATAAGGTCTCAGCCACGGGCCTCAACTGCTTATGTACTCTATAGCTAGAGGATACGAACGCGGGCCGTCGCCACGACATGACCACCAGCCTACGTTGCCTCTTCTTACATTGATCTACTGAACTAAGGAAATCGGGGTGACGACCCTAGTTCTCACATCGCGGGCTGGCTTGTCTGTAAACAACACATTTAGCTCGCAGCTTAGACATTCCACTAATGGATTGGCAGTTCCTATACTTGGACTGGTCTACATGTGATGCACATGGAATGGGAAAGCTGCCGAATATAAATATTCAAGGGTTGCCAAAATCTTTTGTTTGGAGGCAAAGGTAACCGAAATAGCTGTCTCTCTTGTGTTTCTTCAATCATAATGAGGTAGGATGTTTTATCATCTACACCTCTACCTGAACTCATGCTAATATACAACCAGTTGTGTCGATCCAAAACTCAACCCGACCCAGATCGATGAGCATGCGGGTTGGGACAAATGGCTGGGTGGGTGTGGATTGTCACGCAAAGCGATCTATCATGAACTAATTGGCGATTGCAATAGACTCCCTCGACTTTCCCATTTCATCTAGTGATCCCCCGTCGCTAGGTGAGGTCTTCGATCCGGCCTTAGTCACGCGTCATACTCCAAGAGCAACGTCCCCGAACCCGCTACACATCTTACTCGTAAAGCAGTATAAAGAGCTTGAGGCTGTGAGAAACAGAATACGGCGTATTCAGGAGCTTTCAGGGCGACTAAGATGCACTAGCTGTGGCTCCGGTGCCGAATGTCTGCCATTGGATGACTTGGAATGGAGTCGTATCGCTGACCTGCCGGGCCGCCCCGTAACTCCTTCGAACCTCTTCCCACCCTTGGATTCCTCCATGGTGCATGAGGCGAATTCCCTCTTGACGCCAAACAGCCTTTATCAAGATCATGTGTATGTCTCTATAATACGGCTGCACTTCCCTTATTTATATTGACACGAAGAGAAACCGCAGAGATTCGGCTTTTGGCTCAGAAATGGACGTTTTTCCTGATTGTAGCCCCGATGGCGAAGCAATGTAAGATCACAATCTCTCCACAATACAGCTACCTTGTGACTAACACACTTGCGTTAGAAACTGCTCCGCTTCGCCTACACCCGGGGTGTCAGATCATACAGCAGCATATCCAAATCTGCCATTGCTGACACAAGACGAAAATGGACACCAATCTGAGAGTCCCGATATAGAAAGGCCAACCCAAACAAAGTTCGCTTGCAAGACTAAAAGCTGTCACGGACGAGAATTTTCAACGTTTGGCAATCTTTTACGACACCGACGTGAGAAACATGGACAAGTTGCAAGGGCTACGTGTCCGGCCTGTGGAGATGAGTTCACTCGGGCGGCTGCATTGGGAAACCATTTGTTACTTGGTAGATGTAGAAAGCATAAAGGGTCATGATGTTGGTGTCTATAAGGATGTAAACTGGAATTTTGACTCAGGGGTAGTTAGACTAGAGTTGAGGGTTGTAGAAATAACAATACATGGTAAACCAGATCAAATTAGAAATTTTCCACTAGAGTTGGATTCTCTTCAAGGTCGTGCGTTAGTTTTGCCTCGCCATGTCTGCCGGCATGCATCGTCCACGGTGGGTAAGCTTCTAACAAGACATGGCTATTTGGATAGATCAGGTCATCGACCTCATGTCGGATAAAGTCAAATCGAATCAAATAACTACAAAGAAAATTATATAAAACCATAATACAAAAGTCAATTCGGATTAAACGCTACGAAATGATATTACATGTCGAGATCGACCTCCTTCGCTTCGCCCACCACCACTTCAACACCGTTGCGCACATCGCTCTCCACCGGCTTTGCAAACTGCTCAAAATAGTTACCCACCTCTTCGCCCTGATCCAACTGTGCAGCGAAGGACAAGACACCATCAGGTCTGAGAACTGCAATCCCTCCCTCCCCCATGTGAAAACCGTACTTGGTCGCAGCTCCACCATCAACATCGTAAAAAGCTTGTCCAAACTTGTCAACACCAAGATATTCGTCAGCCTGGGACGCATTGCCAGGAATGATAGTAAGGAATTTGGCAATATCGGGAAAGCGTGTGGTAAAGCTGTCTTTGCTGTCGAGGTATGATCGGAGTTTGAGAAGCTTATCCTTGGTGGAGGCTGGATTGCCAGTAAAAACAAGAATCTGGAACTTGCCCACGTTCTTGGTCACCTGGAACAGCCGAACTGAACACCTGGATCCTGGTCGCTGCAACGGGACGTCTGGACCTCTCCATCCTGAGGCGACTAGACCGACTTTGGCTGGTCGGTTGAGCATGCTTGCTTTATAGTTGATTCCAAGACCAAGAGTGAACTGCATCGTCGAGGCAGTAAATTGGTAGAGGACCTCAAACGGGTTGGCACCAGGCTTGGCTAGCTTCTCTGGAATCCTGCCGGTGATCAGCGACGAAATAGTCTTGTCCTGGTCGATAACCCGCTGGGCTTCGGGCCTTCTTTCTAACTCGTAGGTGTCTAAAATGGATTCATCGTAATAACCGCGTAGAACACCTCCAAGTTTCCATGCAAGGTTTACGGCATCATGAACGCCTGTGTTCATTCCTTGAGCGGTCCCAGAAGAGTGGCAATGGCATGCGTCACCGACCAAGAAGGTGTTCTTTTGAGCCCTGAAGCTGTCAGCAACTCCATGTCGAATGCTGTTTCACAATAATTAGTAATTGACAAAACGTCGTAAGCGGAGAGTATAGTACCTGTACAATGTCCACCAGTCAACCTTCTCAAACTCAAGACTAAAGGGCGCCACAGCCTTTTGAGCTTCTTCTATAGCTTGCGCTTCTGTGATATCCACGCCGAACTTCTCAAAAGTAGCCGCTGGCAGAGCGAAGCCAATGCGCGTTCGTCCGTGATCAAGGGCCATCCAAAGCACGTTTCCATGAGTGGGAGACTCGATAGATGCTAAGCCAACACGGGAATCAGGCATATTGGTCTTGACGACAGCATCAATGCGGAACCACTTCAGCGCGCTGTCGTCTCCCGCGAAAGGAATATTGGCCAGTTCTCGAACGGTAGATCTAGTGCCATCGGCGCCAACGAGATATTTGCTGGGAAGAATTAGTCCAACTGAATCAAGGGTCTTTTTATAGGGGGAGACGAACCATTGAACGCGTTGTATATCTCCGCTAGCGACGTCTTTTATGACTGCCGTCAGAACATATCCATCCGAAGCAGCCGAGTCGTGGACCAAGTCCAACAACTCAGTTCCCTCGAGCATGACTCCGCCTTTCTCTTCATAGGATGCCTTGAATATCTCCTCAGAATATTTCTGTCGGATATTGAGAACATAGTCCAGATAAGTATTGTGCATTTGAGTGAAAAGCATCTGATAGCCACCTGAAATCTCTCTCTTTCCGGCGCGGTAGTTGACGTAGTTGCGGGCAATGAAGCCGATCTCTGCCATGGGATCCAGGACGTCGAGTTGGTCAAGAAGCTCGAGGGTTCTAGGATACAAAGTGCTGGCTCGACCGTATCTTGCTTGTTGGCTCTTGTGACTTTTCTCTGCTCTCGTTAGAACTTGTTACTATAAATATTCGCGTGAACTTACCAATGACCATCGTAGCAATGCCCATTTTGGCAAGACTTAGTGCAGTGATAAGCCCAGTAGGGCCTCCACCGCAGATCAGTACATCAGTGCGTTCAGCCATGTTTTTAGCGTCTTGATAGTATATGAGAGAATTGTTTTCGTTGAAAGAATGATGTTCCGATAGGACTAAAATGATGGATACGGTTTAAATAGATGGTCTGGAATAAGACAATTTCTGTTGAGTGCCCTTCACTATATGTAGCCAGGAGGCAGGACTATTAACTGGTATCATCGTCAGTACACCTGACGAAAATTGAATACACCTTCATGAGGCTGAAGAGTAAGCTTGAAGGAATGCAAATAGCTTGGAATGAAAGCTTGTCAGATTTAATGACGGTGGATTGTGGGAATGATTCAAAGCGTGTAGGATTCAATGGGTTGTGGGATTTTAGCTTACCACTGGCCCCGTGGCCAAAAATAGACCTCACCCATTTAGCGTTGCAGTCCCCTTCAAAGGTACTGGCCCTTCTGCCACTGTACCTTTGAGATTCTCGAGAATTACAACAAGTTCAATACCAGAAATCATGCATGCCACTGTTGAAGAAATCACAGATCACCCACGGTCTTGGAGCGAAAGCAAGAAGTTGTTTACTGTATTCGGCGGAATTGTTGCTTCATTCACCGCGTAGGTCTCCTTGTCGCCAGAAGACTTAATCAATCATTTCTTACTAATTGCTGTAGAGTCTTTGGCACGTCAGTTTATGTTGCCAGCATTCCTGGCATCGTCAAGGAATTCGCAGTGTCAGAAACACTCGCAATATCCCTGGTCTCAATCTACTCATTAGGCCAGGTCATCGGACCGGCCATCACCAGCGCGTCATCCGAGCTATTTGGCCGTCGACGTGTTCTCCAACTTTCCATTCTTACCGCCTTGATCTTCACGATAGGGTCGGCGAGCG
Source organism: Fusarium austroafricanum (assembly GCA_012932025.1). Taxonomy (NCBI): domain Eukaryota; kingdom Fungi; phylum Ascomycota; class Sordariomycetes; order Hypocreales; family Nectriaceae; genus Fusarium; species Fusarium austroafricanum. The sequence continues at coordinate 31,505 of JAADJG010000802.1, read as the reverse complement.
CTCAAACATTCAGAAGCCTCGCCGTTCTACGCTTTTTGGCAAGTGTCGCCGTCTCTCCTTGTGCATCGTTTGCTCTGGGTGTGATCAACGATGTCTGGGACGTTGAGTCATCCACGATGGGTACCGCTATGGTTCTGATCGCTGCCATGGCAAGTATTGTCCCTGCAGCCTTGGGCATGGTATGCGGTGCACCACTTGTGGTGGCGACAAGCGACTGGCGCTGGACATTTTGGTTGACGGCCATTTTTCTCGGTGTGGCGTTTATCGCTGTCATCCCAATGCCGGAGTCATTTGGCCCTCAAATAGCTCGACAGAAGGCACGAAGGCTAAAGAAAGATGCACCCGACCGTGGTGACTGGAAGCAGCTTGTCTGGACATTGCTTGCTCGCCCTGTGTATATGCTCTTCGTGGAACCAGTCATCTTCCCCACAGCGTTAGTATCTGCGATTGCACAGGGAGTCGTCTTTTGTTTATATGCAGCCTATCCCTTGATTCTATCGACAGCATATTCTTTCAATCTCACGCAAATCGGATTGTCCTTCTTGCCCATGTTTGTGGGTAATGTGCTGGCGATTCCCATTCTGGGGCTCATCGACCGGCTACCATTTATTCGTACGCATTTTTCAGCCAGCAATGGAGTTGACTCAACATTGCTTCCCGAGCGAAGACTTAGTGGAGCCGTCTTGGGTGGTGTAATGATGCCAATATCGCTTTTCTGGCTTGGGTGGACAGCGCGGCGGGATATACATTGGATCGTTCCGTTGCTATCGGGCCTCCTTTTTGGCATGAGCTATACTCTCATATTGGTATGTCCGCATTATCATCGCTTTCCTTCATTCTAACTCACATTTCTCTAGATCTCATATGCTATCTACAAGAATGATATTTACGGAGCTAAATATGGCTCCTCCGCGTTTGCCGCAGAAGTCATGATACGATATGTTCTGTCTGCGCCTGTGCCCTTGTTTACAGTACAGATGATAAAGAGGATTGGCTTCAATTGGTCGATGAGTCTCGTGGGCTTCATTTGCGTGGCTTTGGTTCCTATTCCATGGATATTCATTTACTACGGTGCTAGACTGCGTCGAAAGAGCCGGTTTGTTTAGGGGTGCTGATGACCCTCGCGCATGGGATTAGTGGTTTAGTAATAACATTGTCTGCTCTATGAAATGTCCCATCAACTTTAGGCATAGCCAACCTGTTGCCCTTCTGATTTACTATTGGCTCGTACTTTGTATAGCCTTAAAAAGATACGTGGGCGATGCCTTCCATAGGTTAACCTGTATCGAGTTCTACGCGAGACACGATTCCATCTGCAAGCTGTGCAAAGACTACAAGGCTTGCCTTGCCGTACTGAACCTTATTTGGCCCAACTATGATGTCCAAATTTATTGAAAGGACTTCTACAGGTCGCAGGTGTTGTAAGAAGGTCCATTTGTAGAAGCTAAAGGGACTTGTTATCAACTAATGTCCTGGTTGAGGCGATTCATGTTCATATACTCTTTCATAAGACACGCATCTTTTCTGTACATATTTATAACCCACTAGAACGTACTTTACCAGTTCTAAAGATTATATAGCGGAGTTCAGCTAACTACAGAAATCGAACTAGGCCTCAGCTGTACAACCAGGGGCGGCTTCTCCCAGACAAAGTATGCATCCTGCTCCAACCATCCTTTCGACTCTTCACATAACTCAATATCGAAGTTCCACAAGACGTTGGCCATGATGAGACGTATTTCATGATATGCCAAACTATAACACATCAGTTAGTCAATTTCGACTTCTGCAAAGCTTAGACACTCTGGACTTACTTCTTTCCAATGCAGTTCCGTGGGCCCAATAGGAAAGGCTGACTAGCAAGCTTTTGATCCGATTTGAAGCGCTCGTCACAATCTGGTAACCATCTCTCGGGAATAAAGTCGTTGGGCGATGCAAAGTTCAAGGACGAGTGGGCGGCTGCGTGTATCGGGCCTGATACGACAACCTGAAGTATACATGTCAGATATTGATGAAAGGGGGATCAGATAGTCGTCGACTTACACCACCAGGTATAAACTCGTCGCATATAGTTGCCCCCTGTGAAGGTACAACACGCGGCATCCCCGTCGCCACAGGAGGATACATCCTCAATCCCTCTTCAATGCAAGCATTGAGGTATTTCATTGACGCCAATTCCTGCATGTTGATGGACGCTCTGGTCGGGAACGCAGCGCGAATCTCGTCAACAAGCCTGCTCAAACATGTCGGATTTATCGTCAGCAAATATGTAAGACCGCTCAGCAGAGTTGATGTGGTTTCTGTGCCGGCCACCATTAAGGTTAGACCGTTTCCATGCATTTCATTCAACGACATCCCCTTTTCTGCCGACTTCGTATGGCTCAGAATAGTGTTCCATATATCTGGCCGATCCGTCTTCATTTTCAGTCGGCGGTCCACTCTTTCAGCCGAGTACTTCGTGTAATAGGCTGTTTTCTCCTTGACAGATTTGGGAAGTACTTTCAGAACAAGCCAGTTCAGAATAGGGAATGCTCGAGGAACTTGTGCGTATGCCCCGAAGATGAATGTCGAGAGAACGGCTCGAACCCACTCAGAGTAGTCTCCGTTGACAAGGTGATCAAGTGGTTCGCCAAAGGCTAAATCTCCCATGATATCAAAAGTTGTAAAGTTGTACCAGTCCACGAGGTTTGCTTTTCCGTCGCCGCTTTGACTCTTCTCGACCAACCTTGTAATAAGGAGGTCGACATATTGGTGAAGTAAAGGCTCTTGTGCTTTGAGGCTTTTTTCAGCAAAGGCGGGCGACATCAATTTTCTCTGTCGAGCATGATCTTTTTCGGCAGCTCTGAAGATAGATCCCGTCTCATTGCCTTTTGCAAAAGCGTCTGGGCCATAAAATCTAGGATCCTTTGCCAGGCTTACACCGTCTGCGCGATGCCCATAAATGTCTTTGAATGCCTGTGGGTGGGTGAAGCTAAGCGTACTTGGTCTGACCCGGACGACATGGCCGTATTCTTCATGTAGACGGTGGGTTAGGGCAATGCCTTTTCCTCTCAGAAGATAATAAAGCCAGTAGAATGGGGTGATAGCAGCCAGTCTCGGACCTGGGTATTTGCGTAGAGGATGGAAGAAGATATTGTATATTATCAGAGACGACATCCATGTTGCCTAAGCTTGGTTGGTCATGTTCAAGGCCAATAAGGCAAATCAGCGTAAGGGAGACTTACAAATAAGAACAATAACACTGATAAAAGGTGCATGAAATTAATGTGTAACATTTCGTTGTCCGAATACGCTAAGTCGTTGTTAGATGGGGGTTAAGTCTTTCGTCGCACTTATTTATTTTTATATTTGAGACCGTCTTGTTGGTGAGTCAATTCGTACAGCAGGTCATTCTTAATATAGAATATCTACTATATTTAGGGAGATTCCTCAGTTTTTGCTACGAGACTTACTTGCTCAACTTGCTCTGCGAATAGATGTATTGGCAATGCACAATCTTCTGTAGGATACATGGCCTTCCTGCTATAGGATTATTGATTTAAAGGATTCAGTAGCTTGGCCCAGCGTAAAACTTTAAGTGAAATGGGTGGCTTTTGTTACAAGGCTTATCTATAAATAACCAATTATGTAGTGTCTTTTTACGTTATTATTAGTTGACTAGCCCTGGATTAAAATGTGTTGTGCGCTGGAATGGTGCATGTAATATACCCCATTTCAGCTGGTCAATTTGACACGCTACTAGGGAGAAGCTTTCAGTTGTTTCATTTTCCATGCTAGTAAAATCTATTCTATAATCCTGATGAGGGTGATGGGTCAGGTTGATGTATGGAAAAAGAAATGTGTCCGGTATATGAGTGTAGGGTAATTAGATCGGTTTTGTGCGAATGGGGAAATATGATACTGGCTAGGATGTGAATATAATATTGCACAGTAAGCCAGTTTTTATTTTGATTTGCCCTCCACAACGAGTCTATAGTAAATTCAAGATTATCCTCCCAAGGGACATCCATATTTTCTCAGTGTAAAGCAAAGATTCCTAGGCAACGGCTGTTGCTTCAGTAAAATTGAGTACCAACTTCGTTCATCCGCCATACCTCGATCCCGATGTAATAACTTGGATGGACAACTAATTCAATTCAAACAAATCTAAGGCAATCTCTATGTAGCTGGTACACTAACCTAAAAATCAAAACTCTCTGTCTAGGCAGCCGTCTTCTCACCGTAGACAATGGCATGATCCAAGCTGACATCAAACGCTTCCTGTCCAGACCCCTTCATGTAATGGCCAAGCTTAGAGGCCAACCATCGTTTGACAACTTCGTGTCCAACCTGATCATCCTTCCCGCAACTTGTCATAAGTAACACCGCGCAGATGATACCCTGCAAGTCATTCAGCACCTCGCGCGCTTCAACCAGTAGTGCAGCCATAGGAGTATCCAGAATCTTCTGTTGCAGCCTAACTGAGGCATCGACCACAATGGATTTCTCAGATTCGAAATGTTCAATAGATGCCAGTGACTGCTCTAGCCAATTGTTCAAAGCGGCCAGGAGAAATACTGAGCTCTTGGCCTTGAGCGTCTTCACCGCATCAGTTGCAAGAACATCTGTTGTCCCCTCCCAGATACTAAGAACCTGAAGAATGTTAGAGCGAGGAATTTTTAGTGAGTGGACATGGAATACTTACATTTGCATCCCGGAAAAGCCTTGCAATGTTGACTTCCATCTCATCGTTCTCAAGGTATCCAATCCCACCAAGCGATTCCATACAGTTCTGAAGCGCCCCAATGGAGTCTTTCGCAGTTGTAGCCTTAAGAACTGACGTAAACAATCGCAGAAGGAATTGCGTTTCTTTGACGCTCTTTGGCATGATGGGCGTTGCAGCAGCCGAGAACGAAGTGGGACTTGTGGGCTGCTCTACCTGGCCCAGCATTGAAACGACAAAGAACAAGAAGTGCATGCTTGCTCTGTAGGACACATGAAGCTTCGATAGACCACGCACGAAGAGTGGCACTTGGTCAAGGTTCAGTCCTCCTGTGACTTTTCGAGTCTTGGAAAAGGAGCGGCTGATGGCTAGGCCTCGACCCCATAGCCCCAAGGCGGCCAAGGCACAGTAGATGCGGGCAATGTTCAAAGACTCGAGCATTATCTTCAGGCCTTCACCCTCTTCGCCCAAGAGATGCCCTCGGGTATTGATGAGGCGTAGTTCGGCGGTTGCCATCGTCTTCGTGCCCATTTTTGACTTGAGGCGAACAATCTCGATGCCGTTTAACTTCTGAGTGGTAACCCCGTCGTGTCCCGTAGACTCAATACGAGTTGGCACGCAAAATGCCGATAGGCCTTTTGATGTCTTGGCTAGGACAATGGCTATGGATGCTTCCACACCAGAGGTAAAACACTTGAAGCCGTTCAAGCACCAAGGGCCCAGCTCTTCGCCCATCTGACTTGTTTCAGTCACGCCATTGCTTACTGCTGGCACGTAGGTCGCTGTTGTCTGGATACCAGAGACATCACTGCCTCCAGTGGTTTCTGTCATCCAAATTCCGGATGTCCAGATAGATGCGGGATCGTTGGAACAGAGTCGTTGAATGGCACCTATGAAAATAGATCGAAGTTCAGGGCTGAGGTCGGGGCGTAGGAGTTGTTTGTATAGGATTCTGCTGGCCCCATCGGAAAGCCCGGTATGTACAGTACTGGATCCGCTAGAACCAGCCCACAGATGATATCTTGGATTCCGTGGTTAGTTGGGTCTAAGGGGGAGAAGTAGGTGTTTTACTTGGCAAATTGCATTACACGTCCATTATAACCCAAGGCCTTGTCTGAGGCGATACCCAATCCCCTTGAACAGCTTAGCATCGTGTGTGTGAAGTGTATAACCATGACCTACATTCTGGAGACTTCGAACTCTCGTAGTCGTTTCCATCCATCACTAGTAACGAGCTGGTTGACATGTCGACCCCACGTGTCCCACTTGATGACTGAGGGAGGGTTCCTCTCGGCATCTGCGAGACTACCCAGTATTTCTTGTGATATAACATCGCAGCTCAATCTTTGCAGATCCTCTGCGTACCTGTCCAGAACACCTGGATCTGCGAAAACTTTTGCGAGTCAATTAAGATGAAGAACGAGGTTTTGGGGCTAAACTTACACTTGAGCACCTGCTGCAACGCATGGTCATCCGTAAGCTGGGCCGGGAGGGCTATGAAGGGAGAAGACATGTTGTCGAGGGTAAAGTGAGAAAAGATGAGTTTAGTGTTGATAAGATTATATGTAGAGATTTCGTTTGTGACAAGAATGTGCCCTTATTATATGTGTTGAGGAATGTCAATCAGTGTTGATATGAATTGATCGTTGCCTTTAAGCTGATCGTTGTACCTGAATGCGAAGGAATTGTAATGGCTATGGTGATGGAAGTGAAACCCATGTAAGCTTTAATTACAGGATATTTATAGATGGTATGCCTTGATTCTGACTGTTCTTGTGCAGATACGATGCAGGATTGATTAATCGCTGGACACGCTGTGGGATTCCTGTGGGATTCCGAATCTTCAAAACGCCGTATTGCGGGATTCGCATACTCAGCCTCATTCTAACCTTTTTAATTGGGCGCCTGAAATAGTAACACACGATTTTTAAACCATAAATTCGCCGTCTCGCCTTGTAACGTGACCTCATCATCGCACCTTGAGACTACTTATTTGTTGCTACCGACCAAACGTTTACCTTTGATCGTCGCCACAGCATTATAATTCTTCTTCCCTTCATTCAATTCCTCCACCATGAAATTGACCAACAACACGCTTCTTAGCTCAACCGTCAGGGTCATCCACCCTGATAGCGGTGCTGAGAAACAGCCAGATGCACCTACCATGATTATCCTTTGCACATGGATGGATGCCAGTCCCAAACACATCCTGAAATACACCACTGGCTATCAAACCTTGTATCCCAGCGCTACAATCATCATTATCTCGTCCGTATATCCCGACTTTCTCTATCGCTCTCGAGCCGCGCAGAAAGCTTGCCTGGAGCCAACAGTGCCTTTTCTAGCCGAAGATTTAAGCAAAGCCCGGATTTTGGTTCACCTATTCTCTAACGGCGGAGTACTCGGTTTCGTAAATCTGTGCGATGTCTTTGAGAAGAACACTGGAAAGGTCCTCCCTGTTCAGAGCCTCGTCCTAGATAGCTGTCCTGGGCGTGCTTCACTCAGTCGAGGATCTGCAGCTCTGCTCCAGAACCTTCCAAAGCAATGGTATCTGAGCCTGCCTATGACAGCAGCTCTCTACCCTCTATTCTTTATCTTCTGGCTATACACACGTCTGCAGCCGTCAGATATCCTAGAGACTATCCGGAAGGAGCTCAATGACGAGGCATTAGTCACTACATCAGCTCCCAGGCTCTACATGTACACTACGCGGGACGAAATCGCCAGTTCTGATGATATCGAAGATCATATTGCGATCTCACAGAAGCTAGGGTACAGTGTAGATAGTGTTAAATTCGACAATGGTTGCCACGTTGGACTTTTGCGGGATAACTCGGAGGAATACTGGATGCTTATTAAAGATCATTGGGAAGACGGAGATGGCAGTAGTTTTCGCCCAGTCAGGTCAAACACTATATGATACAAGGGCAACATTCAGATCAGAGGACTTGAAGCCTAAGGATTTATAGAATCCTCTTATAGACGTTGCATCGATTGGGAGCCCTTATATTTCTCTCAGAACCATTGGTTTCGAATTGTTGTCGCCCTTAGCATTTAACAACGAATGAAATACAAGCCAAGATGAAAAGGCTGAGAGGTGACCCTAACCTAATTAAATAAATGTGGCTTTTCAATCTCTTCACCAAAAGACAGAGGAATGTCACTCTCAGCTGTAGTCTAGTCTATGTCCTGACTGATTGCCTTGTCTTGAAGCCTCCGTTGCATGGCGGCTCACCCCTCCTTTCCAGCATCCCCGCTCATTACAAGGTAAGCATTTGGAGAAACGCAATTGTTCTCAACTGCGTGCCAGGTGGTTGAGAAAATAGCCAGAGCCCCGAGGCCCATCTAGTCAAGACTGATGGAGTGTTGAAGGCTGTCTCAGCAAGCTCTTCTCCAGTATCAAAGAGCAGCTGGAAGCAGCGACTCTCTTGGATGAGCACGGAGAGGCTGAGCCCAGGTGGAGAGGCCCACGCCCTCGGGATTCAACCCGACATGGGCATTGTGCAATGGAGACCATCAGTCGATGGGTTTATAGGCACCCAGAACGGTGGTATTGAGATCGAGTTTGATGGGTCGGCGCTGTGCCATATAATCAATCTCTACTCGATAATCCTAGACCGCAACCCTGACGCCAGATGGACTAAACAGGAACTTCCAAACAAACAAGAGGAGGAAAATAGCGAATTCAACTTTGGCAATTTGGCTTGAAATCCTTCTAATGACCAGTTTCAACCCCACTTCCAACCTGGCGTGGAACCTGAGATGGCTGCAGAAAAGCATCCTTTTGGAAGGTATGGAAGTCTCATGCCTCGAGGCACTATCATGGCTTCGTATCTTACAGCCTTGATTCATGGTGCATCTGATCCACGGTTTCATCTTCCGCAACCCAACGCGCCGCTTACAGAACGCGTTGCAAAGCTCTTGGACTGCTTTAAGAAGCTCAAAGCACCTCGTGATACATTGCTTTTACTGTCTTGCGACTGGATTGAGGAGGCTTCCCGGATCAAACGCCGGGTTCTCACGAAAGGTGGCGAGGATCTCTCATTCTACCATGATATTTGCGCATGTCTTGATAACACGCCCAGAGACATTCAAGATTATACGTCGAAACACGATATCCGCGAACTCTTCCTTTTTGGTACCAAAAGATTCACATTCTCCGTTCCCGGCGGTGATGCACCGTCTCATTTCGATGTTAACCCAGGAATGTTTGCAAAAATAGCGTTGGAGGTTTATGCCAATCAGCCACAAGGATCCTGGAAACGTGAGCTGTTCGATATGCAAGAAGATGTAATGAAGGTTTTATTTCTTTCTAACAATGTGGTGATTTATCAAGACATGAAATTACATATCTTGGAGTTCACAAGTTGTTGTGAAATGTGGCATCAGAAAGTCCTTCTCGGTGCCCCATAGTGAGTAGATATGGTCTGGAATTCGGAGTCCTTGCTGTTTTCTAGCCTACCTGGCTGGGTATATGTACTTAATAGCGGCTTCTCTTAGCGATCGCTCCGTAGAGACATAGGGTGGTCTTCTCGGTCAAAGGACATATGGAGTGTGAATGAGCCTGCTTTAAGCAAGGTATTTAAGTGACCGGGCCATAATAAAGCGTTTAAGGAAAACCTTACAAATTCCAACTCACACCAAAAACTTGTTCACATAAATCGTTGGGCATTTTGGCTAAGGCATTGGGTAAGTCAGGTAACCTAATCCTTATAGTAACCTTTACCTTGACTAGCATTATTCCTGGTTTTTCTACGACCCACCCGCAGGCCGTTATTTCTTAATCATAGACCAGTTGTAGGGGCACCATTTAGATCACACGCCTCGTACTCCCAGTACGGTTCAAAACCCAAGCGTTCATAGAATCCCCTTATAGAAACCGCATCAATCAGAATACCTTCCATCCCTCGCTCTTTCAAACTCTCCATAGCTTTGACAACTAGTGCTAGGCCAACACCTTTGCCTCTTGCTTTTTCATCTACACCAACGGCAGCAATGAGACCTGTCTTCTGGCCCGATGGAAGTAGAGGCATAAAGGCGAAAACGCTGCTGGCAGCAGATGAGAACGAACACATCAGAGTCCATCCAATTTGTTCATTGGTTTCAGGATCGACGGCGACCATGACTTCGTGATGTTGGTCACGGGCTGCAAGAGCTTTGTATATACCTGCCCAGCTCTGGAAATTGTTAGTTAGGTGACCGAGAGTTGGGAGGATGCTGCTTACGAATTGCTTTAATTGCTTGGTCATGCATTCGTCGTAAAGCTCTGGTGACCAAGGAGTGAACTTCACATTGGTCTTCGAAACGCGATCCATTATTTCAGGTGGTACAATTTCACCTCGGATGTCTTTATACAGGTCTCGGCAGTGGCTATCATCCTTTTCCGTCGCTGAATGGTCCTGAGTATCGACAGCATACGAACCTATTCAATAAGCAAAAGAAATTTGAGAAGGAAGTTGAATAACTGACCTCTCTGAGATAAGAATTGCTTCGTCTCAGCCGAAACACTCGCCGGAACTTGATACCAGAACCGAGGGAAAACTGAACCCATCACCAAAGATGCCAGCGGTTCTGCTCCATCGGCTTGAGCCGCAGCTCTAAGCCCAGCCTTTCCTTTCTCTAAGAGTGCACTGCCGAGACCTTTGCCACGATATTCAGGCAGAACTCCAACGGCAGCAATATGTCCGGCGTTTCCACTTTCTAAATAGAACGACAGACAGAAGCCATGTTCATGGATCCAGTGGTGGCCTTTAAAGCCAAAGAGAACTGTGACAAAGCGTTCTTGCTCGATCGGCCAGTCAGGGAAGATGGCGTGCCACATCTGCCATGCTTGCTGGATGTCTTCCTCTGAGGGGGTGAGTTCTCGGATGGTAAAGTGAGCGCCCCGGTCGTTGGCGGTTGGCTCTGCCATTTTTATTCGTTCAAAGCAAAAAAGAGGCGTGGGGAGATTAACTATGTGATGACTGAGAGTGGTTTAAGTCAGGGTTTATTTCGTTTGGATATGATAAGATCAAGAGTCGAGGTTGAACAAAACACCTCATGACGCGGCTTACGGTGTGGTGCGGAGTTGTGCAGGGAATAAATAGGATGATCTGTGCCAAGACACGCATGCATTTCACTCCTTCGAGAGCCTCCTCACTAACTAATTTCACACGCTAGGATAGAGTGGGAAGGTGAACATTCAGCCGCAAAGTTTCACTGTAAGTTGGTCCGTAATTCACAGACTCACTCACTTATAATTGTTATAGAGCATCAGTACGAAGCGCATTTATAAATCATCTAGGATATATCCTCCCACTTCCCCACCAAGGCCTATACCAAGCTAGGAACCCCCATCTAGTCTTCTACGCAATTCACTCACTGCCAACTCTGGTGCTCGCAGGTCGACTCGCGCTAGCCTCTGCTTTAGCTCGCGATATAACATCCTCCCAAATCGGAGGTTTGCATCGTATATCCTGTCCAGCAGCTTCGGCATCAAATCCAAACTGTAGCAAAGCATCTTCGCTGCACCATTCGCCTGTCGCCATGAGTCCAACCGGAATTTGACCCTCGACTTCCTTATCAGCGACTTCTCCAGCATCTTTTCTCCCTTCAGGAACAACATATCCAGCAGGGACGGTGATAGCAGGGAGACCGCAGAAGTTAGCTAGCCAGACATATTCCATGCTTTGAAGTGTATAGTTCCCGTCGTTAACTCCGTACGACAACTCTGATTTTCCACCGCGAATAGGTGCTCCAGCACAGGCAGTGGTAGGAGTGATGATAAGCATGCCAGGATATGTCTTCCAAAGATATGCAAGGTGTTGCATGAGCATTCCCCTAAGCTTCTGAGCCAGCAGATAATCAGTCGAAGGCGTAGTACGTCCAAGAGCAAGGAGAATCTTGTTAGCTGGCGTGATACCTGAAGTATCGTAAAGGAGAGTCGATGCGTCAGTTAGGACCGTGAGTGCATGCGCCATCTGCCCCTCAGCAGGGAAGGGAATTTCAATCGGAACGAGAGTATATCCATGCTTTGCAGCCAAGGACTCGACAAGACCGCGAACTAATGACTGGACACCCGGTGCAGCACGTGAGATCCATGCATCGAATATTCCCAGGACTTTTGTAACCGGTGGCGACGGCTGAAGAGCCAAGGGCGGGAATTGAGTCGAAGGATGGGGCTCGGCGATGGCTTCATATGCAGCAGCCAGTGACTGCATATCAACAGCAAGAGGCCCTTGAACAGCACATGTAGGCGAGTGATTCATACCAGGCCAAGACGCCAACCTGTTATGCGTCGGCTTAAGCCCAAACACTGAACAAAAAGATCCGGGAATGCGAATACTACCGCCTCCATCGCTACCCAACGCAAGAGGAATAAGTCCAGAGCTGACAGCGTAAGCAGGGCCTGAGGAACTTCCGCCAGTATAATAGCCTGAATTGAATGGGTTTGGTGGCGTTCCTTGGTTGGGGTTGTTTCCGGTCGTATCTGATAAGGTCAGGGGTGGGGAATAAGAATAAGAATACGGACGTACCTAAACCAAACTCGTGCATAGCAAGTTTGCCTATGATTACGACACCTGCTTCTTCGAGTTTTCGGACAATCCAGCTTGTTGAGGAATGTCCTTCTGCGACTTGTTCAGTATAATCTCTGAGGGATCCAAGAGTTGTCGTATAGCCGTCTAGATCGTAGTCGTCTTTGATAGCAGATGGAACTCCATCGAGTGGACCAAGAGGCTGCTTGTTTTTATACCGCTCCGTTGAAGCTTCAGCGGCTCTCATGATCCGTTCGATATTGATTTCTCTCCAGGCCTTTGCATGTCTTCCACGCTGAGGTCCATCGAGATCAATCAAAGGAAGAATCGCCTTGACCACATCAACTGGGGTTAATTCTCCAGAGAGATACAAAGTTCGATAATCAGCTGCAGAGTAAAACCTAGAAGGATTTGTCTGCGAAACATTCGCCTGCTGCAAAGCCGAAATCTGAACCCTCTCACCGCGTTCTTTCGCTTCAGCTTCAGAAAGAGGAAGTGGGACCACAGTGGGATCGTAGCGAGGTTCTGAATACTCAATAAAGGTCCGGATCTTCCGAAGCCCAGCGAAACCGGCATTAGCCCAAGCCGTCTCACGAATAAATTTGATCCATTCCATCCTTGACAAGTCAGTCCAAAACACTCATTCTGAACCTTCAAAAACTCACAAAAAGGCCGCAGCAACAAGCAAAGGCCCTCTAATAACAGGATTGCGGTTCCTCTCGACGACATAGGGAACGCGAGGCCTATAGCGGCAACAGGTCAGCAGACAGTTCGCTTAACATCAGGTGCATGCTTACCCCTCCTGAGCTTCAGGATAATTAAAGAAATGCCTCTCACTGTTGGAATTGCTCATATTGAAGATGGTAGCGACTGATGACGAGTATATTAAGAAAACTTGGATTTGAGTTTATGCAAAGTCGGGGAATTTAAACCCCCCGGATAAGGCGGCCACCGCGGAGGCCGATTGGATTAGGCCGTGTTAGTCATGAGCTTTAAGTACGTACTGAACGCGTGATCTGATCTGCGTATACGCGATGACGAATGGTATGCCGAGGCTTGCAATCACTTATCAAATGACTCGTGAGGCTAGGCTATCTATCTATCGCTGCTGAAACGTGGCGTCTTATGCAACGACTACAGTCAGCCTCAACTGTAGCATCTGAAACCTGCTATTGCCCACGTCACAAGGCAGCCTTAATGCGTAAAATAGAGTGTCATTTTTGCCTGCCTAGCCTTTAAATATCTCCTGGGAGATGTCGTGTAAGGTTAGTCAATCTCTCTCATTGCAACCCAGCATTCGATTCGCTGCAAGTATTTTACTGCCGTAGTTAGTCAAACCGTCATGCACGAAGCTCTTCCATTTACTTACAGACGAATGGCCACCTGAGGGCGTATTGTTGCAAGGTCGCTCTAAAGGTTTCCAGCTCCGCGTTCGAGAAGGTTGATCCTGGGTTCTTAGATACATAAGTCATGTTGTGAAGAATGCTGAACATGCCAATGACGGAAAGCTTTTTAACGTCGGCATCCCCCCTCACAGACGCAGTGATCAGCTCGCTTGTTTTTTTCCAAGCCAGACTTCGATATTTCTTATACCAATCGTTAAGAAGCGGTTCTTCATTTTCTTGGCTGCTTATTTTCATTGACTGTTGCCCGTAGATAAGCACGGCACTATATAAAACCATAATTAGTAACTGAATGTATCAGGAGGGTTTTTGTACATGACGTACCAAACAGATAGGATTTGAGGGTCATGTGCGGACCAAAAATCAGGTTCTCGAATATTACCCTCTTGGTCGAACATTTCCATGAGCTCTTTTTCAAAAGGACTGTGATCAGCATTCTTAGCGATCTCTCCACGTCCATCACGAACAGCCTGTAAATGTTGCAGAACACGACCAGCTCTCGCTGTACCCTCATACATCTTGAGGTTCCTATCATGCTGTTCGTAAAACTTCGGCCTAAACAAATCAGGATCGGAAGTATAGTGATCACAGGTTAGGTAATCGACTATCGATTCAACTGATCGGTAATCCCCTATCCGATGGTACCGATTATTTGAACGGATAAAGTTGTGCTGAGGGAGGTATATGGGTGGTAAATTTATGCGATGTTCCTCGCAGCTGTAATTCACAAACGACAGCATTCTAGTACTCGTCAGCACAGCGAAATTAACTCGCACGGTCACTAATTACCTGTCAAGAGTGATAAGACACAACCGCCATGATAGCATTGATTCTCGGTCCCCGTACGACATGTCTTCTTTGATGAACGATATCATCGAGAAGGCCGAAGTCAGTGTGCGATGAGATTCGTTGAACATTCCTAGACCAAATTCGTAAAGGGCTATCAGACCCAGGGTTTGGATTAAATTGGTATGGGCATCAATCTCTGAGGACGTCAGTGCGCACATAGCCTTGAGGACCTTGTACAGGGCTGAGGGTTTTGTGACTATAGGCCGTATTTTATCTATGTTTTGAGTCAGAAGGTTTATTTGCAAGCGAGCGAGAGCGAATGTCCGTACGTACAATCAAAGGAAGGGTCACAAGAATCAGGTACTGTGGTTACGGTAGGAGGCGGCGTTGTGATCAAGATAATAGCCAGGTGTAGCAGAGGCACTGATGCCCAGGGTAAGCCTTCATCTCCACGACAGAACTTTGCTGCGTTAAAGTCTCCCCCCACAATGGGAAACCAGGCGAATATGTCGTCCTGAAGTAGCTCCTCAATAGTGCGTCCAAGTTGAGATACAATGGTTTGGACAGCTTCTACCATTCCATCTTGGATATAAGGATTGCGAGGTTCAAACATAAGCTTTGTCAGTAGCTCTCGACCGCGAACCGTCAAGTCCCATCTGTTATCCTCAAAACGAAATAAAGGTTGACTACTGTTGATGGAACTGGTCAGTAATGGAGGAAAGTTTTATTCAACCAAATCTCTAACCCGGGATTAATATGTGAAATGACTCTAGGAGAGAGGAACTCACTTCAAACTCAAACATCGAGTACAGCGCGGGAGTATCTGATCACATGTCTGTTTGCGATTGCGACATCTTATACAGGCGGTTGGCGCCTTGTCAGGTCCCCGAAAAATAGAAGGCATGACTAAATTCTGGTTGGAGTTGAAAAAGACACAGCTCCGTCACGGTTCTAGATGGTCGCTAGTGCTCGTGAGTATTGTAAAATACGTTTTTGAGATATCTCCTGGGATACTCTGTGCATTGAGCAAGGTTATTTAATAATAAGGGGGAGGGTATCATTAAATTAGTTGGTGCTATTGGTTGGCAGGGAAGCCAGCCGAACCTATTTATGGGGCCGAGGAATGGGGACTGGGATAATGAAATTATTCCTCAAGGATCGTCGTTCAATTTGGTACAATGATCTTTCTTATTGCATATTTATAAAAGAAAACATATCTAATGTAATAGTCAAGGCGCAATTCAGACTCGGATAATTAAACCTTGATAAGGTTAGAGGCGTCAAGCATTAGCGGCCGATACTCACGGCTCCCGACGGAGTTCCTCGGCCTGATCATATCGTCACCTTCATCAATAGTGCACCAGATAGTGCGACACGTTCAAATTCCTTCGTCAATGCTAGGCCATCTTATTTTTGCCGCATCCCTCAAAATATATATTTTGTCCCCACACTACGTACGAGCAACTCCAACCCCCCTTCCCCCTGTTGTCGGCGTTGCCTGCAATTCTGCAGGAGACAGCGTATCTTCTAAAATGTGGCTAATCAACACTGTCAATCTTTAAAAAGGAACTGAGGGTGACTGATGTAAAGCTGAGCTAAAGTTAAGCCTGCGAATGGGGAGACCATAAAAGCGGCAATCTTGGTCCGTCGCATGTCGCTTGAGTTTCGTCTCAGAATACCAAGTGAATTTGCTACACGTTTGGCACGTTATGTGGTTGTTCTATTACTCGCAAATCAGTCTCAGAGAGAGGGCCAGAATGTATGCATGAGATTTCCCTTTGACTCAAGGCATGGTTTGGTTTGCGCAAACACGCATAGCTGACAAACACAATTAGGATGCAGAGGCCTCCCGTGTTTGCCAAAAGAGGAGAGATTGCCATTGACTCATCAGGCATAGTGAAACTGCTGAGCAATCGCCGCAACAGTTTTGAAGATACTGTATAGTGTCTTTGTTGTGACTCAGAGGGGCTATTTGTAACCGAACTTGGTGGCGAAAGCTAAGCTTTCCCTAAGCAATTATCAGCAAGCTACCGTGGTCTCAAACAATAAGTCATATCATGATTGGTGCTGATTTGAGACAATCGGCACACTTCTGACTCACAGTACACGTCTGGCGAAGAGGAGCGAGCTGTTCGACGACCTTGATTCTTGTTCGCCGTTAAGAGGACCTGGGAAATAAGATGTCTTGATGAAGTAGTGTTTGGAGGGAGGTTGCCTTTAACAGCACGCTGTCGCTCAGCATTCCTTTCTAAAGAGCGGCTTTATGCCTAGGGGTAGGTCTACTATAAGTTACCCGCCATGATGTTCAGGTACTATCAGGTGGAGAGGATCTCTCTGAGTTCTCAGCTAACTCGAGGCAACTAGAGGTCTGAAGAGCTGACGATGTTGGGACCTCAACAGAGAAACCTTGGGCACTTGAAACTTGACCACAATACTGACCGAAGCTTCTATCATCGTTGTCGTGATCACATCTATCAAGTTTGACATCTCCGCCTTGATTCTCTTGTACAAACTACTTCAAGACAATGAACAAACTTCAGCAGACAAAGGAAAATCTGCTATCATGATTGTTTCCAAACTGTAGTCGGCAATCCAGTAAATTTTGAACGACAATCTGTTGAGCAAACCAAGCAATGAAGTGTGAAATGTCTGAGTTTTGTCTTTGCGATTTGATTTCAAGACTAAGCAAGCAGCTCTAACAAAGCCAACGTCATTCTGTCGAACTGAGGTATTGACCCCTTTTGAAAAACTATAAAAGGCCCCCTTTCCCCCTCGGTCTTTGGAGAATCATCCCCTCACACTTCAAGTCTCCGTGCCTTCTTACTCAAACTCAGGATTAAGACGATGGTTATATGTACTGGCCGGAGGTGATCCCCCGCCAACTTCCTCACCTCTCCATCAGCCGGAATTAGATAGAGTATCAGCATTCCTCATCTCTCTATCTTCATTCCTGCTCTTTCACATACCATATATACAATTTTTCGCCCATTTCATGCCCTTTATCACCCCCGCTCCCCTATAATAGACCATGATGCCTATTTTCAACGCGGAGGTCTCCACCTTGCTTCCGTGGACGCACTATCTATTCCGACGAGACGACATCATACATTCATCTTCTTTATGTAAGGTGTCATTCTGAGATAGCCTTTCTTGGAAGGGCCTTTCTAACCTCCTCTTAGACAATACATAACTCCAACACCCAACATCAAACACCCAACGCTCAACACTCAACACCTACTAGACGCAAGATAGCGAACACTGTCACGGATCTGGAAGATCTCCAAATGTGGACAAGCCCCATCCCCCACGTCAAGAAGCCTCAAGGCTACTGACTGACGCCAAGCCGTCCCATTCCCTCACATATTCAAAGGACCGATGCGAACCTTCGGGTCATGTCAATGAGACCGGACCAGGAGAAGGTCAATAGCACCAGGAAATTGGTGAAAGCACTCTTTGGATATTCTTTGAAGTATAATGCTATGTATACGTGTGACCCACAAACAGCGATCGTTTTTTAGCTTGCTAATCCACATATCTTAAAATCCGCGATGGCAACTTTCAGTCGAATTTCTCTTTTCTTTTTTTTTTACTCTTATTTTCTGATCAATATATTCGCTCATCCTACGACGATATACCTATACGAGACAACGAAAAAATTTACCTCACTCCAATTTGAGTCCGGGATGGACACCCAGCTTTTTGCGACCTTGACCAACAAATTCCTCAATTTAGTGGCCGACATTATTTCGTCTTTTTGGAAGCGTCATGTACGACAAGTTTTCTTCTTTATTAATCATTCGTGAGATTGGCAATGAAGATTAAGGATAGAATTCTGATACTTGCGCCGTCGAACCGGAACATCAAGATTTTCATAAATGGATGTCCTAACATATGCGGACCGCTTGAGCTTTTTCGGAAATTGATGATGAGGCGAATCCCTCCGAGTTCAAGATGCCTCAACCCATCGAATGCATTAACGCCTACCGCTCTGACCCGGCTTATCGTTCACTTGTCGACTTCGTCCTGACTTATTGTCCCCGTCCGGTTTTTATACCCATTTTCCACAGCTCCACATTAATATTCTTGACTTGTAATGGTAAGCCTGAGAATAGGAGAGGTGTGATGTAAGTTAGAATATTTGTCGCTGACATGTACCGTGTGTCCCAGTACCTGACATGCCGTCTGACATGCCACCCAACCAAAGTCAAGTCAAAAGGACAGGCACCAACGAGTGGCAACAAGTTCGTGGGGGCTCACCTTTCACGAGCTTTCCCATGGTCGACGTTGAAGTCATCGACTACCGAAACACTTGCAGGGGTATTGGTAAAGCATTCAGTATTCCCTGGGAGTGACAGACCTGTAAAGACCTCCTTTTCAAACTATAAGCCCTCGGTAGAAACCGGGATGTACGTCGGTTCAACTGGCGACAGATGTGTGGCTATAGACGACTAGAAACACACGAAAAAGAAGCAAAGCCAGAAACTGGGTTGCAGAGCGAGCAGTGCACCTTTATTCGATAAAGAGCGTGATCCCGCATTCTCAAATTATAGGAATCTGGAAGATTCCGCTCTTGAGTCATTGGAGCTTCAGAGTTCGGCAGAAATTTTAAAAATTATATTAGAAGACAAGGACAACAATCTGAATTGGAACGATCTCACACTCCAGAGGGTTCATCGATCCGAAAGCTGCTGTTGTCATGGACTGCCGAGTACATGAGATTCTCGGATACCAGAGCAGAGTTCGCCAAGTTACTACTACAGGACGCCCTCAGAAAGCTCCTTCGAGACTGATTACTGCCCCCTGTGCCGGAAGCGTCGACTGCTGTTACCACCCTTCCGACAGCGACAAAATTGGTGGCATTGATACGAAAGAGCTGAAGCGCTTCAATTCGATAAGGTGTATAACTGCGAGGTGCTAAGTTCCTGCCCCTGTTTACTCTGCCCAAACCGCATTTTCTATCACAGAAACTATGCTCGAGCCCCTCTAGGTTCTGTGTGGTCATATAAGGTCTCGGCCACGGGTCTCAACTGCAAATAACACTTCTTGTTCACAATTTAGACATTATACCACAATGCCTAACCAGTTGCTACGTGGAGCGCACAAAACATCAAGTGGATCGAAGTTGAGATTAGAATCAGCGGTCTGATTACCCAAATTTGGAACAGGGTCAAGCACCTCTAAGAGATCCAAAGGCCCCCAATACAAGCCGCATAACCTCGCTTCACAACAAACATCTTCACTCAAACAAGCAAGACTATACAAAGCATTCACAATTTAACAACAACAACAACAAAAGAAATGGCTTCGGAACAACCATCTAACAACCCCGAGGTTAACTACCTCCGCGGCTATATCCAAATGATTGAGGACGATAATATATATATAAACGACGAAAATGATTAGGCTCCGTAAGGCGAACGACCGCTTCAGTAGCGAAAACGAGGATCCTCCCCAAGAAGTTTATCAAGATTCATGCCGAAACCTGCACCTATATCAAGAATGAGATCAATACTGGGGGTTATATAGGCCGAGGGGATAAGGGAATGACAGGACCAACTTCGTCATAGCACCAAGTTCCGTCGCGACAAATCCAACAAGGTTAAGGAAGAGAAGAGCAGCCATTGTTGTAAGTGGGTAGCTTAGTCATCCACTTCCCTTTATCTAGCCTGACCCTGCCGGCTCCCTCAGCTGGCCGAATACGCACACACACACTTCCCACAACAGGTTATGAGACCCTTGCCGCAAAACGCTGCGTCTCATTATTGAGCCTATTATTGGCTATTCTTGCATTTTGCTGCTATTTTATGGGCGTTATCACAATCCGATCTTATCTTGGAAGGACCTGAAACGACCGTATCTTTGTTGTTGACAGGCGGGATCTGTAACGCCATAATCATCCAAAGGCTGTCAACTTTCCTCACCCCTGAGATGATTTGAGATATTGGCTGACGAATGATGATTGTAAGAAACGGAAGCTTCGAAAGGCAGGTAAATAATAGGCGCTGGAGCCAGAACTTACCGCAGTAGCCAATGAATCTCGGCCACTCAGATGTTTGGATGGTTGGATTAGCCTTAGAGACTACCAGGAACAAGAACAACATTGCAGGACATCTAGGAAAGAAGGGAAATGGCTAGGAAGTTAATGGCGAAGACAAATGGGAGGGCCATTGAGCTGGAACTTGATCGCACCGGGGCGACGAGGATTTTGGGGCTTGGGGAACCTGTATATCATAGTGGTGCTGGCACACCGTTTTGTAAAGCCTTGGGACGATATCTACGAAACCACATCATAGTTTCAAGCGCATATCACTATGAGAGTTAGTCAGAAGATATTCAGGCGATTAAGAAGAAATTTTGCGGCTTTTTTAAGTAGAGCTTCCATTGAGGGCACTAGCTATTGTACCTCTGTCAATTCTCGGTGACCCCCCATCGTTGCCATGATCATCAGAGTGATCAGCTTTGTCAAAAAATCCTCGCTATCCTCTCCATCCTTGCCACTTCGTTCAACATTCCCGATGACCCTTCCACTAAAGCGCCAGTAAGCCGTCTTATTTCGTGTGCGGCCAGCTTCAGTCACAGGCTCATTGACTGAAACAAGGATGGCAAAGGCGTACGCGTCGAAATTAAAAATGGACGGAGCCAAGACCGTTGAGAATCGGAAGAAGCTCGAAATAGGCCTGTACGTCCTTCTGCTGAATAGTGACACGGTTATCGTGGGCAGCAAGTCGTTGAACCACTAAGGACATGATTAGCACAATGGTTGTTACAAACAACTAGCATGCCATCAATGGCAGGCTCTTCTTACTACTCGAAAGTTGAATCAGGTCCTTCTCAGCCACTTGTTGAAGAGCTTCCAAAGCGTCTGGCTCGATCTGCAACTGATCGTTGATGTCGTGCATGATTTCCTTGATAAGCTGATGCATGGGCCCAGAAGGCATTCGAACATTGGCGATCTTCTGACGGTTTCCGATCGCACGGAGGGCACGACCTGGCCAAGATTAGTATATTATCTCAATGAAAGTTGCCAATCACTCACTGACTGATCCCGGTCCAATTGCTGGGACCTTCGGTTTAGATTTCTTGATGCCAGTAGCACCCTTGGCGCCGTCCTCTTTACCTTCTCCCTTAGCTTTGGCCGCTTTGACCTGCTCCTTGAGCTTGCCTCGTGGCCCAAGTCCAAAGCGAGAATAGCGCTTTACTTTCGGCATGGTTGACTGATGTAAGGCCGAGAAGTCTTAGAAAATGGTCCGGAGGCGATGTGGATGATTGAAGGAGGAAATCTAGAAGGATGAGAAGATGAAGAGAAAGAGAAAAGAAGAGATAACAGAGATCTGTGAGAGTCTGAGAGACAATGAAGAGTAGTGGTCCGTGCGTAATAATTCACTGTCAGAGGAAGTATTAAGAGTTTTAGTTATTTAACAATGGAGGTTGTCCTTGCTGAATTGGGCTTAAATAGAGTGTGCTGTATTGTTGTTTTAATTATGGTTCCACTTATTCTATCCTCCTATCTGACTCTCTTCAGTATGGAGTTCTTTAACTTTTTATTGTCTTATAGGCGTTCTATTGTTAAATCCATAACTCTAGTTTATGGGACCTATTGTCGTGGTTTTCATATCACGATA
Organism: Fusarium austroafricanum; assembly: GCA_012932025.1. Lineage (NCBI taxonomy): Eukaryota > Fungi > Ascomycota > Sordariomycetes > Hypocreales > Nectriaceae > Fusarium > Fusarium austroafricanum. Next base: position 9,475 of record JAADJG010000802.1, on the reverse strand, counting down.
TCTGACGATTATACGGCGCTTGGCAGCGCGTAGCTTCTTTTGAGCTCACAACCGAATCAGCGCAGCAACCTCATTCCCGTCTGTTTTGCTTTTGGTATCTCAGATCAGTAGGAACCAAGATAAAATAAATGATCAAAGAAAAGCACAATCGGTTATTCAGACTAAGGACAGGTCACAGACAAAGATTTCGCCCTCGACAGTAGCAACGAGGTTGAAGCAACAGATGGAAGTGATGATAATGAATCTTTAGACATCGATTCTGAGCTTCTAGGCTTCAATAATGAGTTCGTAAGCAGCGACTCGGAACCTAGCGAAAAGAGTGACGATGACGATGCGCCAAGATCAGACAGAAGAAACGCCAGTACTATCGGCCCCGTGTCAGGTGCCGTGAATCACCAGAAGAGACAAGTTGAAATAGGAGTTCAGGCTTTTGCGTCTTAATCTTAGGTAAACTTATATAATATTGGTCATAAAAGAACCAATTAGGTTTATCTTATGTTTTAATTCCATGTCAGCACGTCCAGGAATATGGCGGGCATGTACGAAGTGCAGAAATAAAATACATAAAAGGTAACATGCGCCCAAAGCGAAATAATTGGTCAGCGTGGTAAGGCAAGATAACTCATTAGGAAATGGGATATTACTGCGGAGCATTAAACTGGAGTAGGAGATAACCCTCGAGTACGTATACGGGAATGACGCTGACGAATCTTGGGAATCTGGGGACGGGGACGTCTCCTCCGCTTTATAGTACTTGCTCTACATCAGAGAATTTCCATTTTGCGTATAGTCAAGCTGACTCCGCCTCATAGGGCGTTGTTCAGGCTAGTGGTTGGAAGCATCGGCTTTCCGCTGTCACACGTCAAACTCAATTAACGTTGACATGCCACAGTATATGACCTGCCCTAGCCTAGCTACACCGCAAGGGACTTTGGGATTTTGCGTGTAACATAAGATCTTTCACGCATCATCTAAAAATAGACGTGATGAAAGATTGGGCCTTTGTAAGGCTTGGACTTCAATTGATGAAACAAAAAAGAAGAAGAAAATCTCCTCTTTTTCCTCCCCTTGTTGAACTTGTCTCTATATCAACGTCTGAATCCTTTTACTTGGAAATTCCTTGTCATGACGTGTTTGTCGCCTAAATTCGCCGCCAAGGCTTCCAACATGTGTCGATCTCAATGGGCTGAAAAACAAAGCTGATGCCAAGTCTTTGGCCCCCAACCAAAATCTCACTCTCTTGGCTAACGTCTGAGTCCACTTTCCCATTCAAGCGTTATCCAGCGATACTACGTAGTTGCAAGTCTCAGCTCTATGAGCCACGTCAGGTGGAGTCTTGCACGTTGCAATCTGGTTGGATTAATCGTATAGGTTAGCCCTCCACGCAACGCGGATCCTTAGCGTTTGCCTAGAAACACCGCCTTGGATCAACAAGGCAGTGCTGGCTCAGTGATGATGAGGCCAAGATGTCCATAGAAAATATGTATAAAAAGCACGAATAGCCCCAATGGATTGTGGAAAGCTCGGTAACCAAGTCTTCCAGTAATTCAATCATCATGAAGTTTCAAGCTGTTCTTCTGAGCCATCTCCTCCTCTCAGCACAGGCGTCAGCCTTGCCTACAGATGATCGCCAACCGCTCAGCATCAGAACCAATTCAAAGGACTCAAACAGTTCCAAGATCGATTGGTCTGAATGCAACTTAGATTTTGGAAATGACAGGGTAAACAAATTGCAACAGAACTTCACATGTGCCAGGCTCTCCGTCCCTCTGGACTACACCAGCGCCGGAGACGGAGAGACCATCAAACTTGACCTGATTAGGGCCAAGGCTACCAAAGAACCCTTCTTAGGCAGCGTCTTGTACAACCCAGGCGGACCAGGAGGCTCTGGTGTTGAAGCTGTTCTGTTCCAGGGTAGAGATTTCGTTGAGTGGGTTATCCATCATGATTTGTTGTCTCTTTTGCTTACATGTATTGCAGGATTCTTGGCGGACAATATGATGTCATTGGATTCGACCCCCGGTAAGCCTAGCTTCTCTTCATTCATGGTATATTGCTAATTTAGGCACAGAGGTACTGGTCGTACAATTCCTTTCACCTGCAGTTTATCAGATGCAGGAAACTCCACAACTCCAGACAAGCTTCGCCGCAGAGAGTTTAACACAGTTCCTCAGGTCAATACTTGGGATTACGTTAAGGCGCAATGGGACCTCACCAAATCAAATGCCAATAAATGCTTCAAGACCCAAAACAAGACGGGCCGCTTCATTGGAACGCCCTTTGTCGCGCGAGACATGATCTCCATCGTTGATGCTTTGGGTCAGGGACCCAAGCTCAACTACTGGGGTGTCTCCTACGGTACCATCCTCGGCCAAGTCACAGCCTCAATGTTCCCTGAGCGTATCGGACGCATGATGATCGATTCAAACTTGGATGCTATTGACTATGCCTCCACCACTTGGATGACCAGCATGAGAGACGTCGAACGGGCTCTTGCTCACCTTCTCGACGAGTGTGTAAAGTCTGGAAAGGAGCTCTGCTCTCTTGCAGAATACTCTGGAAAGAACACTACCGGAAAAAGCCTCTTTGACGAGTTCCGCAGCACTCTTGAAGGCTTCCTTGACGGATCTTTCACTGAAGGCGAGATCGGCAAACGGAACATGACCAAGATCGAGCGCGAACTTGTGGTCTTTCAGTTCAAGACGCATATTTCTGCAGGTGTTAAGTTCTCCAAAAATTATCCCAGCGCAGTCTCCAAGGTTGAGGCTCTTTTTGCTGGAAACGTGACCGGCATGACGACAGGAGCCCAAGGCGGTGACTCTAAGACCAAATGGAACACCAATTTGGTTGAGTCGATGAATGGAATTTCCTGCGGTGACTCGTCCTTCCGTGTTGAGAACAAGGACGACCTCTTCTCCAACTACCAAGCTCATCTTACCGAGGGCTCCTGGTCAGAGAACGGGCCTGTTAATCAACTGGTCTGCAGCCAGTGGAAGTTTTCTGCCGCTGAGCAGATCAACATTAACAAGCTCCGCAATGTCAAGACGAGCTTTCCACTTCTTGTTATCAACGGCCCATATGATCCCGTCACTCCACTCAGTGGAGCTTGGGAAGTTTCTGCGCGATTCCGCGGAAGCCGTGTGCTTGTTCACGAAGGTGTTGGTGTAAGTATATCCATCGTAAGATAATTGATCATTGCTAACTGAGAATAAGCACGGGTTTATGAACCACCCCTCAAACTGTACCTTTGAAGCTGTTAAGAACTACTTCGTTGATGGAGAGATGCCCAAGCTTAACACTACTTGCAAGCCTAACGCTCCTGTTTTCGAACGGGCAGCGGAACAGAATGATGGCAGCTCTTAGATGATTGTCTGGATATGAGTCAACGAGTTTTTATGGATAAGCGATTGCAGTTCGAAATGGCTTCTTCGTATATAATCTTCTTCGTATATAATTAAACTTCGAGAGGTTCGAATTCCACCAAGCCTTTCTTATTTCTCTTCGTTTAATGTGTGATCTCGGAAGCGTGGTCCATCATCATTTTGCGTATGAAGCCCAAACTTGAGATTTGTATGCCAACTTTCCAGGGTCCTCATCGCAATGTTCACAAACGACTTGTATTTTGCGTCCGATGTCTTTAACGCAAAGCATATATTTTATATTTTGTACATCCTCTGCTATGTACTTGTACTCGCGGTAATGACGGATACGTAGGACAGGCCGCTGGGAATACAGATACCATAGAGAGTAAGATCATGCAGGAATAACCTTGGAAGCGATTTTGTGAGTGACTGTTGTGTTATGTTGGAGTGTCTGGGTGGGAATATCAATGGATGACTCATCCACTAATCACATGGTACTCTTTTAGTATTCCCACTTCGCCATCCCCGACGAGCTAATGTCTGCTCATTAGGACAAGCATCTGCACACATCCTGCGTCCCAAGGCGCAGTTTTGCCCTTCCGAAGTTCCTTTGTTTTGAACCTGCCTGTCAGGATGCGATACAGGGCTTTGGGTACATTGGCCTGTCTAAAGAGGATCTCTTCAACTTCCTCGAGTCTTGCCATACTCCGTGGCTTCCAGATTTCTGCCGGACCTGGAAGCAAGAAGGTTTCGTAAGGGCTTTGAGAAGCACATCCTGGCACGCCACTGAGCATCGTGTTTAGAACCATAGCCCTGGATTTCTCGAATCTTGCTTCGAAGGCTTGGCTTGAAAGAGCGTTCATGCCGTCTCTTATGAAATCCGCATAAGTGACTATAAGACATCAGAATCATGCCCCACACATCAGCGAACAGGATCATGCTTACCGGTTTTCGAATGTTGGATGCTTGATAGTGATCCGACCTATGGTCGACTTGTTCCGGTATTTCGGCTTGCGAGGCGGGGCTTCAAGGACTCTATCAAAACCCAAAGGCCCGCAAACAAGCCATATGGCCATGTCGATAAGAGTGAAAACATCTGCAGCGTCTATCTCATCTGCATTATCACGCTTGCGGTATGCCTGCCAACTCCGATGCAAAAGTCAGTAATGATCGTCACAAGTAAATCTTACAACCCTTATTACTTACTTAGAGTCCTTCCAGTTCTGAGCAATTCTCGTTGTCCTTCGAAGGTACTGTTTGTGCCTTGTGCAACTCCCGATTTCGTGCCGAAGAGCACGGCATTTGAAGTATAATCAGTCAAGATGAAGAGTGATGGTGTTTGCAGCTTCGGAGATACTATGCCTCATACTCTTTCTTAGTGCCCGCTCCTCATCGGATGTTTCGACAGTAGAAGACAGGTCCAGATCGTCAATACCCTTGTCCTGTTCGACAGGCGATTTCAGCACCTCAAAATTGTGCGCCTTGTTGAATCGCTCGAGCTGCTTGATGTCGATGTCATCGAGCTCGACGATGTCTTCCCAATCAAGACCACCTTCCTCGTCTTCGGAGACAACGTCTTGTCCAAATTCCCGGCTGAATTTGGAGGCATCTGTTGTATTCCTGTCTCGGATAGGCCACTGATCCGGATGCCTCTTTTCTTCAAAGCTTCGTTGTCATGAGTATGAAACAATATTACCAGAAGTGGGGAAGGGGGCGCGTGATCTTACAACTTCTTATCAAGAGGCTTCATATTCTCTTCTAGAATGTGATCTTTGTCAGCCTGATCGCCGTTCTGGTACTCCTCTGTTGTCTTGAGCTTTGCGATCAGGCGTGATCGCGCCGTTCGATAAGCCGCATGATGGCGATGTCTCTCCTTGTCATAGCCTGTTTGTCTCCGTGCTCTCTCGCGCGAGCGCACCGTGTGTTTGTTCAGTGAGAGATCCTCCTCAGCTTTTCGTTTCTGGCCTGCACCAGAGCCTAGAGGTCTCCCTTGCTTGCGTCTTTCCATCACATCTGTTAAAAAGGTCGGGTCATGAGAAGGACGATGGGGTAGATGATGCTGAAAAAGAAGTGAAAGGTGCTTGTAAGATTTGAGATCGTTCTTTTGAAAATGCGATCAGTGTTGGCAGTGGCCGCGAATCACAAGCAATTCGGGGCGGCCTATTCAATCAAGTGATATCCCAAGCCTCGGTCTCTAGCATTCTCTCTCTTAATAATTTTTTGTCTTCAACTATCATCTGACTTTGTCATGAACTCGAACTACAGGGGACCGCACCCACGAGCTGGCCATTCACCCCTTAATATTGGAACCAACGGGTTGGCAAGGACGATCGATACTCTGGATCGTCTCTGCTAGGTATGACACATTGTCTTAGCCTGCTACAACATTGTGTGAAGTTATCCAGCCCACTGCTTTCCTTCACCACACTGCAAGACGAAGCTTGAGGGCCAAACCTGTTCATTCTATCAAGAAGGCTATTCGTTAGCCAACCGAACACCAGAGAGACATTCCACCGCACCCGATACTACTGAGAATAACACTAGCTCTGGCATCAATCTCCACAACTCAACACCAGAGAGACGTCCCGCCGCAGCCGATACTGTCAAGAACAGCCCCAGCTCTGGTGTTAATTATCGCAACTTAATACGTGAGACACGTTCTGTCACATTTGACTCGGTCAACAATACTTCTGATTGCAAAATTGATCGTCATAACTCACTATCAGAGGTTGGCCGCACTGCGAATGACATTTTTAGCTATGCTTCTGGTCACAACAACAGCCCTTTAGCACCGCCCAAAAGCATCATATCCCACAATATGGGAAACCTAACCGATAACTCCAGTTCGATCATGCAGGCCAAAGCAAAGTTATCGACTGGATCCTCAAGACGGATGGCATGAGCCTCAAATCAAGCCTTTCCCATTCCCTACGAGCGGATTTGGCAGCGAAGATCGAGGTACTCCTCCGGATAGCGACACACTATGACATCCCGCTGTCAGAGATCAAGATATGTCGCCAGACTCTCCGTCCTCAATGGAGCACAATGAGAGAAATCCTCGAAGAGCTCGAGAGAGGGGGAATTAATGTCATTTATCACGAACACCCCGATTGCTCAGGAAGTTGAGCCCGAGCACCCGGCTAAACGAGCAAGGACTGGTCAGAATACAGACGTGGTCAAGATTTTCGCACCTCTTCAAACTGATACCAAGAAGATCGAAGATTTCATTGCCAGCATGAAGCCTCGATCGTCAGACTGGAGGCGTCTCGAGAATTACCTGAAAGCCGTCGAGAATCTCACACTGAAACGCGCTAAATTTCATTTTTCTGGAATTAAGCAGTTCATTGCCGATGCAGACATCTTTCCTACAGCCACCAATGCACAGGTTGGAAGTAAAAGCCTTGATCAGCTGATTCGGGTAGTGCTATGGGCTACTAGTCTGTATACCAAGCCTCTAGTGGCCAGGGTTGACTATGGAGCGTTTTGGAGCGACTACGAAAAGAGGTTCCTTGAGGTAGGAGAGGTCTTTCGAGACAGCATGGATCTGATCTTTGCACTAAAAGATCATCCAAGAGGACCTCAACTTGCAGAGTCAAGTGAGAATTGTAACAGCTTCTAATCTCATCTCTGGGCGGAGAGACGTTGTTTTCAAGATTCAACAGCTATTGAAAGGAGAAGAATTCATCGAGAAATCAAAGTAATCCTTAGTTAGGTAAACTTTGAACTTGATTGTATTGAGCAGTATATGCTCTCTCTCCTGTTATACAGTTCTTTGTGATAATTACCTTCAGAATCCTTGCAAACTAATACATTATCTTACAATATCTATTTCAAGTAATTAAGTTTGCTTTATTAATTGCTAAAGCAAATTCTGTAATTATATCAGCTTAATATAATACTATTTACCTTCCTTACTAAAATCCGATTTTCCTTGATAGCTATAGCCTGAAATTTAATTCTTATTATACCCCATTAAAAGAGTTATCTTATGTATTGAATTGCCTTTATTTTTGAACACATGTTTGCGTCTCTGCGTTGCGGACCTATCAAAGTTGTGTTGGCTGTCAAGGGCCAAAGCTATAGGTAGGAGGACTCAGCGGCTGCTGGCCTTTGTCTCGAGTTGAACTGGAGTTGGATGAAACAAAGCCCGCCGCATGGGTTAGAAAATAACCCACCCACCAAGAAGACTATAGGCTAATATCTACTAAGGAATACCTAATATTTAGGTAAGCTTAGGTAACTTAAGGTAAACTTAGACAACTTTAAGTAAGATCTAGGTAGTAATCCTTAGGTTATGTCTGAAAGGTGTGCAGGTTATTCCCCAACCTGCCTCTATGGCTGTGAATCCAAGGCTTGGTTTTGAGCTACCAATAGTGGTTGAGTAAGTGGACCTAATTTCGTGGCTCGGGGGGACGCCGAGTCGCTCTGATAGTGTAAGCAACCATACTCCATACTGCACGTAATACTCGGTGTAAAAGCCCGAAAGGATTCAACAATACTACTTCATAAATACTCCTCACTATATAATACCCTCAACTCTTTTTGGCTTTCACCATTACAACCCACCATAACTCTATCACCACAATGTCATCATCAGCGCTATCTCAATTGGTAGATCAGCATCGGCCTGGTCTCCAACCCTTGGAGGAACTCTACAAGCATCTCCATCGCAACCCAGAGCTTTCAAACCAAGAAGTGGAAACTGCAGCAACTATCGCTGCAAGACTCAAAGCAATTGGCCCAGAAGATTTGATTATTAAGCCTCATATCGGCGGTCATGGACTAGCAGCTGTTCTCCGCAATGGTGACGGCCCCACCGTGCTTCTCCGTGCAGACATCGATGCTTTGCCAGTTGAGGAGACGACTGGCCTCGAGTATGCGAGCACAAAGCGCATGATCCATGCTGCCAGTGGAGTTGAGAAACCTGTTATGCATGCTTGCGGTCATGATATGCACATTGTCACTTTGCTCGGTGCTGCAGAGACACTTTTCTCATCACGGGATGCTTGGGCTGGAACTCTGGTGTTGGCATTCCAACCAGCCGAAGAGAGAGGTACTGGTGCGCAAGCCATGGTTGACGATGGTCTTTATACCAAACATCAAGTCCCTGTCCCAGACTTCGTTCTGGGAGCTCATGTGAGACCCTTGCCTGCTGGCATGATTGGCACGCGAAGAGGGCTTGTGGCTACAAGTGCGGATAACTACAAAGTTACTCTCCACGGCAAGGGTTCGCACGCGAGTATGCCTCATACTGCAATTGATCCAATCGCTATTTCAGCAAACGCTATCCTCAAGTTGCAAACAATTGTTCCCCGCGAGGTTGACCCAGCAGAGTCCAGTACCATCACTGTGACCAGTATCCACGCTGGCGATGCTGAGAACGTCATCGCAGACTCGGCCGTTCTTGGCGTCGACACCCGATCTACCACAATTGCAACCCGCGCGCATCTCTTGCAGCGTATCAAAACAGTCATCGAAGCAGAATGTTCCTGCGCCAACGTTCTCAAAAGTCCAGAGTTTGAGCAAACTCGAGCTTTTCCTCTGACGATCAACGATGACGCTGTGACGAAAAGAGTGGAGGAAAGTTTTGCGGCGCATTTTGGAGAGGGACCAGATAAGTATGATAGGGATATGCCAAAACTTGCGTTTAGTGAGGATTTTTCGATTTTGGCGACGGCTGTTGATAAGCCATATTGCTTTTTTACATATGGTTGTGTTGATGAGAAGGTTTGGGAGAAAGCGGCGAAAGAGGGAACTATTGCGCAAACTATTGCTGCGAATCACTCTTCCAAGTTTGCTCCGGTTATTCAGCCGACGCTTAAGACTGGGTTGGATGGATATGCACTGGGTGCTTTGACATTTTTAGCTAAGAGACAGTAATACTCGTTACCTCTTGTTCAAGTTGATAGATAATTCGAGATAGGGTACGTCGTGCTGCAACTGCTTTTAGAGTATAGGGCTTAGTTGGTCAGTGTTTCAGCATCCAATTAAATCGGTGAGATGGCCGAGTTGGTTATGGCGCCAGGTTAAGGTTAACCTTAACACCCATTCCTGGTGGAGCAATCCTCCTGGGTTCGAGTCCCAGTCTCATCAAGATTATCTTTTTGCATTTT